>JAVFBZ010178995.1:0-15575 GCA_032466195.1 Katharina tunicata
CAACTCGAGATTCAGATCTATCTAGAAACTTGTCTCTGAGAATTGATCTAGAACATGATATGATTTATCGGCTTTAAATATAGTCGATATCCCTGTACCAGTGTGATTACTCTTGATAAAAATATATATAGCATATGGAAATGAAAGTTCATTCGTATGGTCTGTCCATCTTGTAATTGTAATGGCAAAAGGTGGGCGCTATGGGGGTGGGCAGGGGCAACCGTTATGTATTAAGATTGATGTCGTTCCAGTAGGCATATCTGGAAAAAAAAAATGGGAAATTATAAAGGAATGAACTAGATTCTGAATGAAATGAAGTCATCTCAAAATAACTGATTCATTGATTGGTGTTTAACGCCGTGCTCAATGTTATTTCACTTATATGACGGCTGTGAAGCAACTTAAGTGGTATCGCTGTTGGAAAGATAATGTTACTCCAGTGCTAAGTATGACAACATGAATATACTCTGGAAACATACTGCCCTCTATATTATCGAGATACGAAACGTATAACATCAAATCGTAATCTTACAATCTTAACTGAATCATCTGATGCTCAGCACATTCTTTACAAAATGAATAAACAAATGTGTGTCCTACTAAAGCGGATGGTTTCTGCTGGAACTCAAAAAATATATAATCACAAAAAATAGG
The DNA here is from genome assembly GCA_032466195.1 of Katharina tunicata. NCBI lineage: Eukaryota > Metazoa > Mollusca > Polyplacophora > Chitonida > Mopaliidae > Katharina > Katharina tunicata. The sequence continues at coordinate 655 of JAVFBZ010178995.1, forward strand.
AAATATTTTGTGAGCGAAATGTTTATTTTGAAACAAGTTGTTTTGGGTGAATATTTACAGTATTGGAAGTATATAGATTTACAGCAGATATAGGCATGTAGACATTTTAAGTGTACCTATTGCGTGCTTAAAACTACTTCGGGCCGTGTTTCCTCTGTTTGAACAAGAAGCGATGCTTATCATGATTAACCAGTAAAGACAATACTTTGATAAACATTTTCATAAACTGTTCTGTGTCATTGGAGAAAATGCCTGAAATTTGTCACATGGAAAATCGACGAAAATAAGTCAACCAGATTCGTGAGCAGTAGCTACGTTACCTTGTCCGCGCTGTAGCTTCCAATTACTATAAAAAAAACATTATGACGAAACTAGTGTCACATCATTTTTTTTTCTGTCCTTTTTTCGAAGGATACCATTTTTTATGGAAGTCAATGATATGTAGATACAACCTGGTTAAATGCACAGCAAGCTTGAGGCTAATTAAATTAAATGGTTTGTCATTCTTAGGGATTCGCGTGCTAAAAAGCAATTCTGTCGATTGAACAAGCAGCGATTATCATACTTACAAATGGAGGATAATTTGAAAATAAGTACATGTAGCTTAAGATAACTGCGTGTCATCCAACGATAAACAATCATCTGGGAATAATTAAGCCTACATATCAAGGGCAAAAAACAGTAAAATGGATCAGCTTTTTGAATTAAACGTTGCACTAAATCGTATTTGACATATTTGACTTGGTGTATTTAAGGAGTGTACTGTCAAACCAAGATGGCTATCAATTGTATAAAATAAGTTAGATTTAATTTTGTGTTATTTCAACCGTCATTTCCACTATTTAACAGAAGACTTTGGAAACCTTACACCACACCACCGCGGATGTGTTAATTTGCATTTCAATTTAAGCTAGATAAATCATATCTTTAATTACTATATCTTGTGACAACCTTGAAATGCCCAGAAGGTGAATTGATGGGTGTTCCAACTACAACAATGTTACTATGTTTGCGTTCAATTTGACTTAGCTGCAATGCCTGGTTATCTTTAAAGGTCAACCAAACAACTAAACAGAAAGGTTTTGCACACAAGCATGGGGATATTTGTGCGCTGACACTTAATACTGGCCTAATCTTGATATTATTTTTCCATAAGCAGATTGACAGTTCTCTGGCCTATTTTAAACCATATAAATTACAGCCATTGTGCCAGTCATGGCGATTGTCATGTAATGTTATTGTATTCAATAAAACAGTAGCTATTTCATACGCCAAATGTTATAATTTTAAAATACTTTTTCTGAGGCCTAATTATATTGGTGAGTTAACACCGTTTAGACATTCATTAAATAAACACTTAATTAAAGTGCTAAGCTTTCTAAGATCTCGCATGCTAAAACTCATAAAAGTTTCTTTGTTTAGCCTTTGTGATTGTGATTACTAGGATGTGTAATTTGAAATAATTAGCCTGAAATAACCTCAATGCATAAATCGCCTTGAAAGCTTTAAATGACATGGTTGCATTCTAAAATAGAGTATCAATCCATTCATCCTTTTGTGGAGTATTGACTGATAAACTTAATGTTCACCTAGAAAGTTATCCCTGGGTAATGTTTATAGCGTGTAAGTTTAAAGCTGATCGGGTGGTACTACTTCACGATTTTATCTGGGTTTGTTCTGCCTTTCACAGGATTAAAGTTAAATCAACCCTGTTACAACTTTTGTTCTCTTTAATTTTAAATAAACACGATTAATTTATCAGCGCATTTTTATTTTTGCGGACACAGTACAACGACAACAAGAAGCATGTCTTGCCATTAGACTAGTGTCCGTATTATTCTCAATATCAAAAAAGGTACGAGTCTATTTTAATATTGGCATTTCATTCTTATTCAACATCGCTGGTATCTCCGGAATAGAACTATTTAGCATAGCATTGGGTCGAATTGACCAATGCCACAAGATAATCAAATCACGTAAAAGAGTTTAACCTTCTTCAAAGGTCGATCAATCAAGTCTAGCGTCAGCAGCCTAGCTATCTATGACGTTCACAGTTTTATTCAAAATGCCTAGTCATTACATACAAGACCCGCCACCGAAGTGAATGGACCGTTTTATATAAATAGGCATAGTTGATGAAATGTAAGGTTGATTGATTTATTCATTTTGGCGATAATTGAAACAATATAAAATGTGACTTGGAAAGCAGCTCATGAGTTGGCACCTGATGCTACATAAATCAAATAATGAACCCATGTATGTTATATTATGGTATGATGTGACATGCGGGTTGTTTGAATTACGTATTTGAATATTTTGTAGTTGTTGGTATCTATAAAGAAAACGAAATAAATTAATTTTTTACATTGCAATGAAAATATATTTGCATTACAGAAAAATTAGCTACAAACAAATACACGTCTATAGAGAGCACAGCTGATAAACTGGTTTTAATGTTTAAGTAGGTCCACTTAATTTTAGCAGGTGGCATATTATCAAACATGATGTTTATGAGGGATATCTATGGGGATAAGTTTATCTTAAAGTTTGATATCACTAGCATATGACAATGACAACGTTTGATTGTAAATAAATGGAACTTGTATATTGTGTTATGGTGATGCACACCGATTTGTCTTTTCGTTAATTATTGCTGATTTGATCTACATCTTTAATGGAAAATTAACAGAAAAAATGATATAATCGCAATTATTCCGTGTGTAAATGTCATTTTAGGTTATGATTATCTATAGGCATTTGATATATTGCAGTCACTAGAAACTCCTATTTATTGTTTGATTGTTTGATTGGTGTTAACGTCGTACATTACTTAATAGTAATTCACCTATATGACGGTGTATTGTTGAAAACCGGGAAGAAACCTCGTAAAAACCACCCCGCGAACACCTCAGCCACCGGAAAACTTTCCTTTTATACCTTAGGTCCACAAAGGGCGGGGGGGGGGGGGGGGGGGGGGGTACAGTGTACCGGGTACAGTAAAGGGGGTTCCGCAGTCCAACGCTCAACCACGGAGCCATCAGGCCCAGCCCCTATTTCTTGTTTGAAGTATGAATGTTATCGATGTTTCAGCATGCATTATCACGTCGTTTACATTTACTGGGTAGATTAAATTTCAACATTAGATGTCCACTTTGATTAGTTAATTGATAAAGCGCGGTAAGGGGAGAATCATAAATGCCTTCATCAGTAAGTGTATATAGCAATTAGGCTTCCATCTCAAGATTACCCTTAGGAATTTGGATGAATTCACATTGCCTTTAAAGGTGCCATCCCCATTGAGTTTGTTTGTTATGTATCACTAACCACAGGTTCATTCGAAGGAACAGCTGGCGAAAGTAAAACTTTTCTCAATTCAGGAATTTATATACGAATCACACATGCATGAAACTATTCCCTCATCATTCTACAACCAATTGCCCTTTAAGTTACGTATCGTGTTCTGTGCGTCTACTTGGAATTATTGCACTTAAAGTCATAACACATCCAGTAAACGTTAAAAGCACTTGGGTACCGGACAAAGAAGGCCATAAGCAGAGTGGATATTCTAAACACTGCATGTGCAAAAATGTTGTTTTTTGACTACGCCTGTTGTCATTCATTTTGATAATTTCCTAACCGGTTATTTAATCTACCCAATTGAAAATTCAATACAATAAATTGATAATGTGTTTCCACGCGTTAAATGTCGTCTTTGAAAAAAATATTGACAAGACTCAAATTTACCCAGATATCCATTGACTAGAACCATCACCATCTAGTATCTGAGTTGGCTTCATAGGTAGACCGAAATACAGATTATCAAATATGATGACTTCAGTATTCGTAGTTACTTTTATTTTGTTTGATGCAAAGTTGATATGTGGTCCTACTTCGGTATAGTTTTTGTTTACTGAGGTGTAAGATTATTGTTCCTACAATGCTCCGCACTGACAGCATGTTTGAATGATCGATTGGTCGGGGCATGGATGTAACAGAGAAGAAGTAAATCGAGTGACAAACAATACTTCCTGTTTTACCTGTTTAACTAGGGGCCCGCGCCATGGCGCAGTGGTCAGCGCGGCTGACTGCAGATCCTCCTTCGATGTACCGCACAGGTTCAAGTCTCCCAGTGAACCTGAGGCATATGAGGGAGTCACACGAGGTGACTTCGGCAATCGCGGGGCCGATTTTTACGAGGTTTCCTCCCAGTTTTCCGCCGTATTGAGTAAAGTAGATTAAGAAGTGGAGAATCCGTCGTCATATAAATGAAATACCTTTAAGTACGACGTTAAACACCAATCAAACAAACAAACAAACCTGTTTAACTTATGTTTGATTGGAGACAAAAAAAAAACAGAATAGTTTTCATTCGACACTTATGCTGTAAACTGATAGAAAATAGTTCTGATGATTAGTCGTTAAATTGATGGTCATCTTAAAATATTTTACATGAGATTCTGGTGCCAGTTCAAAGGACAAATGCCGGTATAGATTGGAATCCTCTTGTTAACCTTAAATATATCAGGAAAGTTTTCCGGTGGCAACAGAGATCGCGGAAGTTTTTTTTTTAATAGGCTTTATTTCGTTTTTCCACCATACACCGCCAACATAAAGCCGTCATATGCTGACATACCCTTGAGTGCAACATTCAACACCAGTCAAATAAACCAATCAGTCAATCAAAGTTCAACCGGCACGTCATTTCCCGAAGAAACGTCAACTAAATGACAATATGTTGATTTTGGAACATATTATGGTAGGGTTATCAGAACGTGTTGGTCAAAATCTGTTTACTTTCCTCTCGAATTCCGAGTAGATCCCTGTCGAACCATGTTTTTAAAGTTGACATAACTCTAGTTTTTATAAATTTAAAAACAAGTTCGGTTTACTACACATACAAAGCATATCTCATGGCTTAGTAATGAATGATTGAATGTAACACAGCTGACAGTGTTTCTCAGACATATGGTAAAATGTTGGTTTAGGTGTATGTAATACAACCATTGAACTATGGTGTTATTGATGTGTCATGCAGGGTTTAAATTCAAACCTGATATGCAAATGAGTTTACAAAGTCCACAAGAAGCTAGTGAAGTCGAAAGTCTAGGTTCAACTAAACAAACTGAGCCACGGCGCGGCCCTAAATGCATATGTGAAGTAAGTCGCTGAAACCACCAGTTGACTGTTGGCTCTCTGTATTTCTATCCTCAAAACCCATTTACACCGTGCTCCATCTGTTGGACAAGAAAGATTATTGTGATTACTACTACCTGCGAAGACAGCTTGAATATAGTTGACAATCAATAATCTTGGACAAAAATCAATTGGTGCGATCGATGACGTATTGATAAACAGGTGAACATCACCATACTCAATGGTATTCAACTGAACTGTCCGTTAAAAAGAAAAATCTCCTTGAAACATGACGTTCCTCGAGTTTTCTACGAAAATGCATATTCCTATTTGCATATTGCCATTATCGGCAAAACTGAAACAACATAACGTATTTTCGGAAGGATCAAAACACGGTTATACCCATTTTAATTGCAAAAGTGTGTGAAAATCAATTTGGGTGTAATGTTCTGTAGTCGCGATTTTTTATTGCCATTGGGCAACAATGGGTTTTCACAATATTACACCGATAGAGATAATCCTGTTCGAACATTTGACAAAAGAAAAATCAAAGTGTCAAGGGATTTATCTGTCTAGTGTGACAGCACTCTGACATGGTGCACCGAAAAAGTAAATCCTCATGAGGATTATTAAAACGTTTGATTTATGTCCAGGTATCTGTTACAATATATATTCAACATGATATCTTAATTAAGTGGCATTTTGAAGCTGGGAACATAACAACACTTAACAATGTTTCAGCTTTGCATTTTTCTAGATATCATGTTTAGAGCCAATGGTGTTCATTAAAAGTATAATACTTAACAATGTTGCAGCTTTGCAGTCTTTTCTAGATATCATATTTAGCCAATTGTGTTCATTAAAAGTATAATACTTAATAATGTTTCAGCTTCGCAATCTTTCTAGATATCATGTTTAGAGCCAATTGTGTTCATTAAAAGTATGATACTTTAAAAAAAAAACAATAAGAAAAACAACATAACAACACAAGGACTATGATGGATTAACAACTTCTGGGTATATTGGTAGCGACATTTCGGCCTAGATGCGAAGACCATTTACAAGCAATGATTACAAATCTCAACATAATAATTCATCAACATGATAATCGACGGAGGCGGTGGTGCATTACATGGAGAGTTCACAATCATTAAAACAAGCAAATATACCGGTAATGTCTTAACGGCGGACATCAAGAACACTTGATTTTTGAAAACATCTGAAAATCGTATTAGTTAATGTTCCACTGCATCCGGGTTTACACAACTAAAGGAAATTGGCGATATATGAAATGCGATGGAAACTATGCGTGACAAATACATGCCGGCAGGCCCCCGTTTAGGAAATGTTGTTTGATACCAAAGTTATCAAATACGAAATATTTCAATGACTGCTTGAGGTTGATGCTTAATCCGTACATAGCTCGTCGATCTACGGTTGCGGATAAAAACATTTTTTTTTACTTTTTGACATATTTTCATGATATGTTATTTGTTTTTTTTAGCGCTTGGCTTTCAATTTTAGTTCCCACCAAGGTGCTTACCTTTCCACTTAAGTGGAAACTCCGGATTTTCGCTGTTTAGTTTCCACCCAGGTGTTAACGTGCACACCTAGGTGGAAACTTCGGAGATTCATTTATTTTAGTTCCCACCTAGATGATAACGTTTCCACTTAAGTCCACCTCACTTTTTTATTTCCCACATTGGTGGAAACTCTCGAGTTTTTTTTTTCTGTAGGTTTGACTTTTTTAGTTAACTACGCTATGTTTCTTCCCCTCTGATTCAATCAAAATAAGAAATCTGTGTCTGATGTTTTAACATTTTAATAGCATATTTGCAGCTCTTAATGCAGTTTAGCGAATTGATTATGTAAACAGTTTTGTCATCAATGTAGATCATCGAGTTCAGCGAGGAGAAACCAAACCATGATTATAGCACAACAAAAAATAAGAAATCCGAAAACAAAAAAGAAAAAAGTTTTCACGTTTTCAACTAGGTTGAAACTACAACATGAAACTCGTTAGTTTTCTCGTAAGTGGAAACGTTTTACATAGGTGATAATTGCAAACGGGCCTCGGGAGTTTTCACCCAGGTGGAAACGTTATCATATAGGTGGGAAATGTTTTGGACTAGGTGGAAACTAAAAATTTAAACCCAAGTGCTGAAAACAAACGTGTTACAAAAAACACTTAGTTGAACATTTAAAATGTCCTAAAGTCGTACATGAGCCACCGTATCGATTTCCTCACATAAAATGGATTTTTTTTATTTTGTGAACTTTACAGACCAGTGAAAAATACAACTGGTTACTTGTTTAGTGTTTTTATCTTATAATTCTCAGTTTGGGTTATAATTGCCTCAAAATCGGCACTAATGCAATGCAAGTATGATGAGTTCCTATGCTATTATTTAGATTTGGTCATCTCAAATTACTGAGTTTACCTCAACTTCGCTTTAAGGGACAATGTGGAATTTCTCTCAGCATTACATGCTCAAGTGGTCCAGCTAATGGTTTAATCGCCTCAAGGAAAAGCGTCTGATGTCTTTACGATTCAATTTAAATACCAGTTTCACGTATATGGAAATCATTTTATGGTTAGTCGGAGGCGTTTGAATACATGCTGATTACCAATGTAATTATCACAGAGATTTTGTTTGTCTGAATCGATACGCTTTAAGTCATTACACAACTCATATATGTTAAAAGTGTATGTATAAATAGATAAACCCAATACTGGTAATGGAATATTCCAACAGATTGAAAACTGTGTCTGTTGAAACTTTTTCCGCTGAGTTGTTTAGCATAGAAGACCAAATTAACAACTCCGAACAACGATAACCAATACAATATATATTTCGGTTTTATTAAACCATCTTCGATAGTGTAAGTAACTGATTGCAAGATATAACTGACTTACCCACAAGGGACATCTGTTAATAGTTTATCTCGTTGCTAAATGGAATTTTAAGCGATGCACTTGAATATGTTGATCGATCAGCACTTGTATCACATTTTATATTTGTCCCTACTCTACATGGGGTACGTTTTGTCTCTCGCCTTGTATTGCTCATTGAGATTCTTAAACATTCCATGAGATTACATAAAATGGAACAAACATGAGTTTGGTTATTCAAGTCTTAAATACATGATGCAGTCATATATATCTGAAGAATTATAAGAATGATTAAATGATGCTTAGGCGGACATTTTAGCTTTATTTTTTAGATTGTAGTTAAATCATGTAGATGAGATAAAGAAAGGACTGTCAGCTTTTTTTGTCAATTTTATGCTTATTAATTTTAAGAAGCAATTGATCACATGACGCATATGGCTTTCCATCCGCGTCCGATTCTTGGAAATTTCTGAACTCCTTTTTTATCGGCATTAAATTACTGTGGGAATAAATATCAAATAAATCTGCCCATGTAAGCCTATAAATAAATATCAATGTGTTAATATTTAACAGCACAACATAAACATCGACAGATTGGTCGTTACATTCCGGAAATTGATGACATCTGATTAAATATAGAATACAATTTGTCACGAGAACAACTTTAAGTGGCAGTCTGCCTGTCAGGTGCTTGATACCAGTGATTGTGCACAGATCGTAAACAATCTAAGTCATTTATTACAGAAAAACAACAACAAAAATCACATCCATTTATAAACGGATATTATAAGTATATAAAATAAATTTCTTCTTCACCAAAATCAAAAGTAGAAGCAAAGAGCTCTAAAATAATGCGCATGTTAGGCGTCTGTTAGACTTTTGATCGTTCTCATAACGACACACCTTTTCACTCTACCCGGAATAGGTTCTATCCCTCCATGTGAACCTTTTGTATATATGGGAAGTTTTCCGTTGGCTTCGGGGTTCGTGGGTTGGTTTTACAAGGTTTTCCACTATACACCGGCACAGCAAATTAGTAATTAATATGAAGTCGTCTTATAGGTGAAATAGTCTTGAGTACGACGTTAAACACCAATCAAACAAACAAACAAACATAACGACACAAAGGGATGATTTTAAACAAGCTGTGTTATTCTCATCTTGCACTGGCGTACATTGTTGCGAACCTCTACGGAATGTATTTAATGTGGATTTATAAATTGAGCAACGTCACCAACAAACTATCTTTATTTTATTGCATTTTCATTATCACGCTGTTATAAAACTCCTGACGTCCGCTAAGCAGAACAATTTCAAAGTTAATGACTTCTGTTTAATGAAATGTTATCAATGTATGGGTCATATAATAACCTTATTATTATTTCTATTTTGTGGTGCCAGGAATAAAGATTTGATTGATTGATTGGTGTTTAACGCCCTGCTCAAGGGTATTTCACTTATATGATGGTAATGTATTCCAACATTAGACAATGACTATTAACACAACCATAAAATGTGAAGTCCTTTAATTGTTATCACTGAAAGTGTTGGAAAGGTAATGTTCCTCCAGTGGAAAGTATGCCAGCAATAAAGATTTGACTGATTGATTGATTGGTGTTTAGCACCGTGCTCAAGGATGTTGCACTTATATGACGGCGATGTACTCCAACATTTGACAGTGACTCTTAACACAACCATACAATGCGAAGTCCTTAATTGTTATCATTGTAAGTGTTGGAACGGCAATGTTCCTCCAGTGCTAAGTATGGCAGCATGAATATATTCTAGAAACATACTGCCCTTAGCCTGAGGGTCAAATAAAGATTTGACATAAGTTCAATGACAAAATATCCGGGAGAGAATGTGGTGATATCTTTGTAATTATAATTTATTAAATTTGGTAAATGTTTTAACCCTAAGAAGAAGAAGCAATTGTCCACAGGAACGTGTTTGTGGAGCGTCGAGTACATTTTGTTGACAAGGACGCCGCTTAAAACCAAACCCATAACGGTTTGTAGATGGGGATCATGGTTCGTTTTCAAATGTCTAGGCTGTCTCCATATCAAGGTATGTTGTAGAGAACGTGGCTCGTAACAGGAAATAGCAGACATCTGCACAATTTCCTTTCCTTCAACTGAATAACTACCCGAGACAGACACTTCCGGACAAGATGGCCGATAACTGCCAAAAAGAACATAATATCAACATTCAAGGTTTGGATACTTATATTGTGTTCATCTTTGTACCACACATTGAAGTTATAGTATGTCCAGTTATATAGCACTGGCTATGCTTGCCAGAGACCCGAGTTCGAATCTCGGTGGAGGCAAGCAAAGCTTCCTTTGTCTACATTTATATAAAAATATATATATGCCAGTACCAGATCATCAGAATAACCCAAAACAACAAACACATTTGTGGGTAATATCTGGATCAAAAAAATACACTATTTCAGTGCCCCTGTGTCAGTGCTTACCGTGGATAAAGATTTGCAGCCTTTACCTGGGTGCAAATTAGTTCTACCGTGAGCCTCTGTAGCTCAGTAGCTTAGAGCGCTGGCCCCGCTATCCATAGACCCGAGTTCGAATCTCGGTGGAGGCAAGCAAACTTTTCTTTATCTACATTTATACAAAAATATATATATATATGCCAGTACTAGAGGATCATAATAACCCCAAAAAACAAACACATTTGTGGGTATTACCTAGATAAAAAAAGACACTATTTCAGTGTCTCTGTGTCAGTGCTTACCTGGATGAAAATTCGTTAGTTCGACCGTGAGCCTCTATAGCTCAGTCGGTTATAGCGCTGGCCCTGCTCTGAACGAGTTCAGATTCCGGATGGAGGCAATCAAAGTTTTCTTTCTCGACATTTATACAAAAATATATAATAGTAGTATGTCAACTTTATTATGGAAGGGGATCGCCGCCGAAAGTCGATGTGTGTAAGTATGTTATGCCCAGTCAAGGCCATGTCACACCTTGACGATTTAGCCAGCGTATGCTGACGTATGAAAAATTTGGCGAACACGTTGGCGTACGTCGAAAAAGTTATGGGTAAGTTTTGTATAAGTTAAGAGCACGCTGAAGCACGCTGGTATTCGTCGTAGTACGACGAGGTCGTCAAGTTGCATGGCATAAATAACATCCGGAATATTCACGCATCAGACGAGTAAAACAGCGCAGATCAATTGTATGTTTTCTTAATGAAGTGACGTTATAGAAGCCTGAAGCATTTACGGACAATTAGCTACGGGTGAAGCTAAATGATTATTCGAATAATATTGTTTAGTCAGCTGACCAGACTACACTAAATACATCATTGCAATATAGGCCTCTGATAAACAAATATTAGGATCGGTGGTATTCACTTGATTTTAATAAATAAATCAATGTTGTAACATTCGGCTCACAAAGAAGTATTATTAGCATACATTTGAAGTTTTATGATCATTGTTACTGTGTTTCAGAAGCTATGAATCAATATTCTGCCACTATATATATATACCGAAACGACACCACAGGGGCATGTTAATCTGACGTGTTCTTTCGCAAACCGTACCATTGGGTGTAAAATAGACTCTATAATCTCTTTAAAATAGTAAATGTTTATCTGAGTATACCGCTGAACAATAAACTAAGTATACAAATTTTGTTATGGTCAACCGAGTGTTCATGTTTTTTCTATTTACAGACATTTGTGTTTAAATGAGCTATGTGCTGTTGGGGGTTTGCTACATTATCGGCAAATATATTTTATATTTGAAATCAGATAAACTGAAGCAATGTTAATATTGTGATCACGATTCCTTTGGTACACAAAGGTAACACCAAAAGTACCAACGATTCGACGTTTATTGACTATTACTATAAAACACACTTTTTTTCCATGTACCTATGAGACACTTAGAGTACAATCAGCCGCTCCCAATTTGACTAATTGTGCGACCCATCTAAGTGCCTCATTCGAAAATCAAAGTTGCAGCGGTAGAAAACAAATTAACGACGGGTTACAACTGGTAGCGCATATTATACATTTTACGATAATAAAGATTCCGATTAAATAAAATCGTAGGCAAATATTATTCTAATTGTCTTCAGTTTGTCTTCTGAAAAGATTAACTATGCAAATTGAGCGATTGTATGACTAGTGGCAAAGAAAGATTGCAGAACGGCATTGCAATAGTTATATATATGGAGAGCTAATGAGTGAACTATTTCCCTGATCGCAATGCAGCATTCCCTTAAAATGTCATATGAATAGGGTATACCATTTATCGAATTCCTTCTCCAAGAAAGAGACCAACAGGCCTCATTTTAATCTAGGAGAATGTGTGTATCAGAAGTGCTTGTTTATAGGAAATGTAATACTTCTTATAAATACATGTTATATCTTACGTAATAGTATATATATTTTTTTCAAGAGTAATCACACTGGCACAGAGATATCATGTTATTAAAACCGATAAATCATCTCATGTTCTAGATAAAGTATCAGAGACAAGTTTCTAGAAAGACCTGAATCTCGAGTTGTTCTGGAAAATGCACAATACATGTAGCATGTAAATTCTGAAGAACATAATTAAGTGGCGCATATGTTACACAGATAGATACTTACGTATGGGTAAAAATAAACACAACCTGAACAAGTATAGTTCAGAGATATTAATAAACCCATGGGTATACCCATGCAGATGAAGGCAGTTATGGGTTATCTTAGAGTAACGTTTGTTTTTTCACCATTTATTATGTCGTGAAAACAGACTCCGCAAAGTACAAATGTAGAAAACCTCTGTAAACAAAATCTTCAAAAATAAATGGGAAAATTAAAAATATTACACTATATTTCCGTGATGTAATATTATGAAAAAAAAAAATGTCCATCAAAACTAATATTGTATTGATTTATCAGACTGAGCGCGTGCTTGAACTTGCAAACTTAGAGGTTAGGGTGATCTGTAGTCCAACTCGTACTCTCATTTATGAACATTAATTATGTCACCCACCTTAGTCTTCTTAAAGTTACATACACAACTGAAAATGGGGTATTTAATATATTTTTCTCACGAAGTGAAAGCTGGAGGCTTTCTGTTAATTCCAAACCCAAATATGTATGTTAAGTAAAACTTAAACAATAAAATACATGTTAGCACAAATGGCATGCCCGCTGAACGTGAAATTCACATTACGACCGAATTTCTTCTAGCTCGTGGAAGCCCTATGCCAATTAAATACTGTTTTATTTCAATGTTACTGATTTAATTCATAAAAAACTTAAAATCAATCTCAATTTGTCGCTAAACCCCTGATTTGGGTTGCATGTGTGGCGTTAAAGATTTGATTCCGTTCTTTGTCTAGAGCTTTATTTTGTTAATATTTCTTTGCCGTTTATTAATTTCTCTATGTTTCCTTCCTTCTAATCCCCGGTGGACGGAATTGTTTAAGGGTGGATTTAGCTGCTATAAGGAACGGAATATTATTCCTGGATAATCTTTTTACTGAATGAACTTTACTGTTGGCCTTGCCTTTGAGGTGTTGCCTATATACTAGCCATTGGATAAATCCGTCTGGAAACACGCACATAGTCGGTCAACTAACAGCGGGAAAACCAGTGAATTTTTTGGCCATTTAAATTTGAGTTCGAAGCAAGACCGACTAAAACTCTCCGGCGTAAAGGAATCAATACGTCGATCTACTCATTAGAATAGGGATTTGAGTTATCTACAGTAATCGAATCATATTGAGCTTAGTGTTTACTATTTCTGACACGCTAAGGGTAAGCCAGTACACGTGCATATTATGGACTAAATGGCACTTCCGTTTTATTATTCGTTTAAATAAAGTAATTCCATAGACTAGCAACCAAGATAAAGAATTCAATAAATGAAAACAATACTAAAACATTTGAATTTATCTCTAATGCATTTGCAGTCAAAGTTGTATTGAACCAATATATACCATGTTCTTTGTGTTTGGGTTTTTAAAAGGAATTCTCTATTTTTAACAAAGGATATCATCCGGAGTTGTATAATCGAGCTACTTATCTTACAATATCAGGTACCAACTGCGTATCCATATTGATCCGATCTTTTGTAGATGGTGAAAAAGGTAAAGCAGAAAATCACTGATGTCACTTTGAAGAGCAAACAATGATAATGGAATTGATACCGAGATAAACAAGCGTTTATAACATCATGAAAGTTTGCACTGGACACAATAAAGTGTCACATTTAAAACAACGATCTTATTCTCAAGGTCATGGTGCCGTGCTAATATTGAATGCAGTTGACCTACATGTATGCCATGTTAGCAACATTAACACCGCATACTAATATTTATGTTTCTGTCCACATTTTCGACTATTTCTGTCCAGATTAAGCCAATTCAAAGGAATAAAGATTAATTGGACTGTCCCCAGAATGGGAATAGTAGTTTCTAGCCAAGCGATAAAATTTCCGTCAAATTGCTTTTCACCAATCTGCGTGCATTATTATAATCTACGGGAGATCTCATTAGTGTATTGACAATGTCATTTGTTTAATTTCGTTTATTGTTCTAGACTTCTTGCTTAACTTAGTTTCATTGTAGTTCAATTGTTTTTTTCCTTTTTTATTTTATTATTTTTTTTATTTTATCTCGTTTCTGTAGCACATTTCATCAATAGGTAATAGGCGCCCTAGCTTGTGCTAAGTGACTTAAAGTTACATTAGCAATCAAAATTACAAACAAATTCTGAGTGTCTTGATATTAACCAACTTTGAAGTTTGTGCGTAAACTAAAACAATTACTTTGAAATCAAAATTATTTAGTTGGTTCAATGATAGTAATAGCCAGGAGAAATCATGCAATTATTCGAATTCAGCGTAAGGAAGGCCGGCCATTTTTCCTCGTATGCC
>JAVFBZ010179006.1:0-15568 GCA_032466195.1 Katharina tunicata
CCTACAATGATCAGTCAGTTATATTCCCTCAGCTGTTTTCCCTACAAGATCAGTCAGTTATATTCCCTCGGCTGTTTTCCCTACAATGATCAGTCAGTTATTTTCCCTCGGCTATTTTCCCTACAATGATCAGTCAGCTATATTCCTTTACATGATTTTCCTACAATGATCAGTCAGTTATATTCCCTCAGCTGTTTTCCCAACAATAATCAGTCAGTTATATTCCCTCAGCTATTTTCCCTACAATGATCAGTCAGTTATATTCCCTCGGCTGTTTTTCCTACAATGATCAGTCAGTTATATTCCCTCGGCTGTGTTTCCTACAAGGATCAGTCAGTTATATTCCCTCGGCTATTTTCCCTACAATGATCAGTCAGTTATATTCCCTCGGCTGTTTTCCCTATAAGGATCAGTCAGTTATATTCCTTCAACTTTTTTCCCTACAATGATCAGTCAGTTATATTTCCCCGGGTGTTTTTCCTACAATGATCAGTCAGTAATATTCTCTCAGCTGTTTTCCTACAATGATCAGTCAGTTATATTATCTTAGATGATTTTCCTACAATGATCAGTCAGTTATATTCCCTCAGCTGTTTTCCCAACAATAATCAGTCAGTTATATTCCCTCAGCTTTTTCCCCCACAATGATCAGTCAGTTATATTCCCTAGGCTGTTTTCCCTACAATGATCAGTCAGTTATATTCCCTCGGCTGTTTTCCCAACAATAATCAGTCAGTTATATTCCCTCAGCTGTTTTCCCTACAATGATCAGTCAGTTATATTCCCTCGGCTGTTTTTCCTACAATGATCAGTCAGTTATATTCCCTTGGCTGTGTTTCCTACAATGATCAGTCAGTTATATTCCCTCGGCTATTTTCCCTACAATGATCAATCAGTTATATTCCCTCAGCTGTGTTTCCTACAATGATCAGTCAGTTATATTCCCTCGGCTGTGTTTCCTACAATGATCAGTCAGTTATATTCCCTTCGTTGTTTTTCCTACAATGATCAATCAGTTATATTCCCTCAGCTTTTTCCCTACAAGGATCTGTCAGTTATGTTCTCTCAGCTGTTTTCCCTACAATTTTCAATCAGTTATATTCCCTAGGCTGTTTTCTCTACAATGCTCAGTCAGTTCAATCCCCGCGACTGTTTTCCCTACAATGATCAGTCAGTTATATTCCCTCAGATGTTTTCCCAACAATGATCAGTTAGTTATATTCCCTCAGCTGTTTTCCCTACAGTGATCAGTCAGTTATATTCCCTCAGCTGTATTCCCTACAATGAGCAGTCAGTTTTATTCCCTCAGATGATTTTCCTACAAGGACAAGTCTGTTATATTCCTGAGGAGGTTCAGATATATTACAAATTAATTACATTTCCTATGAAACATAGCACCAAAGTTATGTTCATACTGGAGATCAACAAAAACTTGTTATTAAAAAATACCTAGCATATATTTGTGTATATATATATTTTTGTCAAGAGTTAACACACACTGGCACAGGGATATCGACTAATTCAAACCAATATATCATCTCTTGTTAGAGATAAATTTTCAAAGACACGTTTCTGAATAGGTCTTAATCTTGAGTTTTATGTGTAACCCACAGGCATCTTGAGAAAAGGTAATAAGAGTTGGATGGTGGATTAATTTTAATTTTTGTAATTTTAATTTATTCACCAATTAAGAATACAAACATGCATACAATACAATTTCATGTAATAATTACAGTTACGTGCACACTTTCGCATACTGAAATTACATATTCGTCATAATTCAAGTTCACAAAGTACATAATGTCGTTTTATTTTATTCCTGAAGCACAGTCATACGCACACACACACACACACATATATACAGTTTTTTTTATAAATGTAGCGGAAATATATATATAAATGGAGTGGAGAACATACGTGGTGAATATTTAGCAAACACAGACAGTTAAATTATTTTTTACCTAACATCTTTTTTCTATTATCTTTTGTCCAGTTTTTTTGATAATTTGAATGCATTGTCTTCTGTTGAGCAGTAAGGCCAGCAGCCCATATGACTGACTGACTCGTATTGACTTTGACATCCTTTGTTGTTGGAGCACTTTTGTTAAGTAAGCAGTGGTATAAATTGATGATTGGAAAAAATAAACATTACACTATTGCCCTTGTTTTGATGTTGAGTGCGATGCTTCACGTCCTTGGGATGGCCTGAAGCAACGTCACACCTCAGTGAAGTATATATACCATTGACATTAAAACACAAAATATCAATAAACGGGCAAAATTCATGAATAAATCAACAACCAATCTATTCCTACAGACTTATTGCATTACATATAGGTTCATTAAAACAGCAGTACTCATAACTGTTTCTACAGGATATTTAATGCGTCTATTTTTGTTCAATAACAAAAAAAAAAAAAAACTAATTTACTAAAAAATTAGTTTTATAGTCTCAAGAGTCTTAATAAGATTTTTAATCACATATTTTAGGCCAAAAGAGGCCAAATTTAACTTAACCGGCCTCTTTTGATATATGCCCCATCTTTAAAACCTTCTAGATACAAAGTGAATGTATCACATTGAATATTTTTGCACATAACATTCTCTGACAAATTACAAATTCTAACACAATTTGAACCCTTCAACATTCGGCTACCCTAAACGCTTGACAAATTCTACCCCCTTATACAACTTATAAAACTACATTTTATGCAAACGGTAAGAAGTGTAGACATGCAATTATTAAATTTTTATGAAGTTCAGAGTTTAAATTACCAGAAAATGTAAGTTTTAGTTCTAAATTCACACTTAAACATTTAATAAATAACTAAAAGTTTGTGCCCTTAGAGGTCGAATTTGTTGAGGATTTAGGGTAATATGAAAAAAAAAAAGTTTTTATTCTAATGCTGTGATTAATGTACAATAGCTAATTGCAAACATTATTTTCTATATGTGCAACTGTTGTACATTTTTAGGCTTATATTAATTTCATCCTATTGTACATAGTGCTAACCCTGACATGTGATTGGGCTAATTAGACATTTTAATTTATCAGTACTTACGTCATGGACTCAACCAAGTCTTCCAGGTTTTCTCCTCCAGCTGAGCTACCTCCATAACCATCTGCAAAAACAACAACAACATACTGAGAGGCTCATCCGAACAATGGTGCTTAATATATAGATTACCATTTAAGTATTGTAACGCTACAAAACTCCAAAGGTTCAAATATCGCATCAATCACAGAATATTGGCCACAAATGTGTACTTATTGAAAATTAATCAAAGAAATGATGCAACTTGTACTTTTTGTAACGCTGAGCCAGAGACTATTGAACATATTTTTTGCCACTGCGAAATTGTATCTATTTTTTGGAGAGAGCTAAGTCAATATGTGTATGACTTAACTGGAAAACATGTTAATATGACAAATATGGAATGTTTATTTGGTAAATTGATACCTGGTAATAAGTTTAATCCTATAAATTATATTTTGTTAATATTTCGCTATTATATATATACAAAAAGATGTCAAGATGAACCCTTATCACTATTAGAACTTAAGTTTAAATTATACCAATACGTCAAAATAGAACAAATAACAGCCCTTAAAAACAACAAACATGATGAATTCATGGTTATTTGGAAGGACTGGTTAGCAGTTTGACAATAACTGCTCAATATCTATATGGTACATGTATATGAAAATGAATAATGAGTTATAATATAATGGTATATATTCTATGTGCTATAACAACATGATATGTGATATGATATGTGATATGAGAACATGATATGTGCTATAACAACATGCTTTATGATGTAAATGTGATTTATTAATAAGTGGGAAAAAAAATAAATAAATAAATAAAAATAAAAATACTGAAAGGCTCAATTTAAAACACAGGAGCAAACAATTTATATCTAAAGTAATATTTCCATTACAAAAACATGACGACTGAGATGGATTTTCAACTTCTGGGTATATTGGTAAGCGATGTTTCAGCCTAGATGTTAAGACCGTTTTCAAACATCTTAATATTGATAAACACAAGTACAAGTTTCTTATGGATTACAAACTCTTCATTTATATGTGTGACACAATTGAAAGCGATCTCTGGAATGTCACTAAAGCGTTGTGACAAGTAAATGAAGAAGTTGTAATCCAGAAGAAAAATGTACTTGCGTTTATCTTTACAACTTCTAAATGCCACTAAAACATTAAATATTAATAGCAATAATCTATTAAGGAACATCCAGTTGTTTTGTCGTTAGACTCCTTACCGTCTGACACAGGGTCGTCGGATGAGGAATCCATGATAGATTTATTTCCCCAGGGTAAGACTATGTAGAAATGGTCAGGGCTGTAAATGGCTGTAACTTCCGCTCCAACCCAACTGCCCTCGTCTGGGAGCGTCACATAAAGGTCACGATTACTGTCACCGCCCCCAAATACTTCAGTCTGGTCCTGCGTGAACCGACCTGGAACATTCCGTATAAATGTGTTCCAAAATCATAAGGACACCTAAAGAACAAGTGTTGCAAGCTAAGGTACATGTATCAATGAGGTATGGTACAATGACTTAATATGAAGGTTACATTTCCAGAGGGCTTTGTATTAATGTTGGTGTATTACCTGGATCATAGGAGACATGTCTCAGGGGGCACCTGTCACCTTTATGGCACCCTCTCCTAGTTCTGAAAAACTTACAGATGGTCCTCTCATCATCTACCTCTGTAGACAAATCAAATCATACAGATATTATATAAACTCTTGTTAAACAGTGGCTTAAAACAAATGGCTAGAAACAAAGAGATAATTCACACAAATTAGATTGATCGATCAGTTCGAGTTTTACACCTTACTTAAGGTTACTTCACTTATGACGGGCATGCCATCTGATGGGGTGAAGGATACCACCTTAAACAACAACGACAACAGACAAATTACACCACAGGACAACGACAGTACTCAAAACAGGATTCAACAGACAAATCGGCTACCTGATACCTACTAGCTCAAAGGGCAGCAGGGCAAAGGAAGCTCTTGCCAGCCAACCGCCACACCAAATAAGATATATTATTTCATACAATTAAATAAATTGACTAAAATTTACAAATTAACTGAAAAAATAATCCAATTGTTTCGTAATTGTGCCATCATCAGTTCAACAGTTTGTTTGTTTGTTTGATTGGTGTTTAACGTCATACTCAAGAGTATTTAAACAATATGCCGACTTTGCGTTGTCGGTGTATGGTGGAAAACCAGGAAGAAACCTCGTAAAAACCACCCTGCGAAATCCGCAGCCACCGAAAAACTTGACAGAGTAAAATTTGTATCAACCAGCAGATGAAACATTTCCAGCGCGATAAAACAACAAACAAGGTCGCCTTCACTACAAATTTTGTTTCTAAATTTTATAAAACTGACTGTTTTCGATGTGACTGGAATGGGAGTGTTGTCATGGCACTTGTAATGAAATGACAGGCCATCCTTGTTGTTGTTGTAGTAATGCTTCCGCAAAAAGTGCGCAGGAGAATGAAACGTCAAAATTATACTACCAACTTATTTAAAATTAAACTGAGAAAAAAAGTTGTTAGAGGGCTGATTCAATTTGAAGTCTGTAAAAAAATCTGCATAAAAGAATAGATAAAATTGTGAAGCAGTACCATCAAATCACCTGTCAACTTACTCGCTAAAAAAAGCAAGGAGGAACAACTCTTTCTAGGTGAACAACAAGATGGTCTGTCAGTATACCTTAGAGTCAAAGACTCGACAGTAGGGAGATTTATTTGATTCTCTATTTTAGAATGGTCATGATAGTGACAGCATTCAGGGAAGGTAACTTTGATGAAAGCCAAACATTGGCAAGAGTACATTTTTTACTATTTTTAAGCAAATATAGTCTCAGACAGGGAGGCTTGAAAGACTATAAATTCATCATCAAAGTTTTTCGCAGGGTTTACAGACTTTTATGTCGGTCTTGAAGATCCTACACCATTTAATGCGGCTCAGGGTCTACAAGCTTCAAAAGACAGTCATAAAATTCCATATTCCCTTTGAAAAATGTCAATAACTAATATTATTATATGATGTTTATATCATATTATCTTATCATGCATTGGCTGAAATGTATCACATGATCAATGTGTAACCTGTAATATTAACTTGAGGTGTGTAACTCAGCTGTAGTACTCCTCGCCAAATTTCAACCAATCACCGACGGCTATTCCGTTTTCTTCTTTGATTTGAGATGTACAAAACTGTGATTTGTAATTCAGATATCAGCTATGACTCTGTCTAAACCTCATCAAAAGTCTGTAACTGTATAATAGGCCTATATGTACACACTTGGATAACCTTAGTCCTTTACAATGCTTAAATAAAAACCAAAAGAACAGTAGTCAATAAAAAACAACCTACGTGTCAGAGAATCATTTTTGTGGTTTTACCCCATACTTATTTCACTCATGATGGACTGCAGCTCAATGGATGAACATTTGCTTGTTTGTTTGATTGGGGTTTTACAACGCACTTAAGGTTATTTCACTGCAACTCATTTACTTGTGGCAACCCAATCAGTGTAGGAAACCACGGTACATGAATCTGGCAACACAGAAGACGCTACAATACAGGACAGAAACAGGACACCACAAGAACCTGACATCCTGTACCCCTTAGCTCACTGAGTAACAGGGCACAGGAGGCACTGACACAACCACCAGCAAAACCATCTTTGAAAAATTTATTTTTATTGGTGTTTTAACGCAGTACTTAAAAAGTATTTCACATATATGACGACTTTGCGATGCCGGTGTATGGTGTAAAAACCGTGAAGAAACCTCGTAAAAAAAACCCTGCAAACTCCACAGCCACCGGAAAACCAAAAGGGTGATGAAAGCTATTCCGGGTACAGTGACTGGGGTTCCGTAGTCCAACGCTCAACCATGGAGCCACAGCGCGGCCCCCCCATATTTGAAAGAAGTTAACTACAGTCTATTATGTTAATGACTCGAAAGCTCAGTCTTGCTTTAAAGTTACAAATATTTCTCTAAATTAAACATCTACTTCCAGAAAACGGCTGTGCTAACTACTTTTTGGTCAATATATTTTTTTAATTTTGTTTAATTTTTTTCTTTTAACACAGCCAAGAATTCCTACAATCCATGAATAGGCAATATCTCTTTAATGCGAACAAATATTACAAGCTAATAAGGACTCAATAAATGCTAACTACAAAGCTAGCACTGTTATCTCAGCTTCTTGCGCAACAACGTCTGTCAAACAAGTGCAATATCTGTATGGATTTTTCATGTAAATTTATCTAGTTTATGTTGATTGATTGTTTGCAGTATATGTCATTGTAGTCAGACAGGGCTCTACGCAAATAATCTGCTAAATGTATTCTCCGAAACCATTCTGAAGAGAGCAGATGGTCTTCTGCGACTATCCAATAAGTACACATATTGATTACAGTAATAAGCACAGCGTAAATTCTACAATAATTGGCTGCTAAACTGCCATTTAGGAGGAGTATAATGATACTGGGTGAGGTGTCGTGCACATGTCTTGTTCATTCCCAAAGATCCTCTCTAATCATGGAGGTAGAATATTTTTCTCGTCTCTTTTTTTCTGTCTTAATTTGATAACACTTTGAACAAATATAGTCCTTCATACAGTGCAGCTTAATAGATACAAATTAGAAAGCTTTTTTAAGCAAAATGTATTACAAAACAAACTGTTCTGTAATAACAGAAAGAGATTTATTAACCCTCCCCTTTGCCTTTATTTTTGTTCCATTAGATAACATTTCGCACAAATATCTCTTTTTTATTGACTTCCCATAAAACTTGAGCTTCAGTAGACATACTTTACTTTCCGTGCCCTTGACAATTTTGTTCTTCTTGCAAATGATTTGATCAGCCCTCCTTTCTTCCTGTTCCATTGTAAACTATTTTGAATATATACTTCACTTGGTTCAGATAAAGTCAGACCATATCTTAATAAGACCTTTTTAGATTAATGGTGTCAAACATGAGAGACTTTTCACCACTGTTTCTTTGAAGAACTAAGCGTTTTCTTGTCATGGAGCAGCAATTATCTTATGGAGTCATAAATAGCATACATGCAATCTCTATGGCAACCCCCTGTTTGTCTCCTTTCATACTCGGCACAGAAGTGGTGCAATAATATCACAGAACAATGTCGCTCAAGTGGATTATCTCCCTTCCTGCCTCAAGTCTTTTAGTTTGTTTGATTGGTGTTTAACGTCATACTTCAAGTCTTTTTGACCTGTGGAATCGCACAGTTTCAAATCTTTACACTCGCTACATGCACATTGCTTTAAGCTAATGGGAACCAGGTCATTTACAAGCAAAGACTCGTGTCTTTTAAAGAAGGCTGTGTAGCTGCTCAATTCATTCACATTGATTTTAAAGGTAGATTATGATATGTGCACTTTTGATCCATAATTAATTACCCTACTTATTAAACAAATATATGCCCATATATAATATAGTCTGCAGTGGGAACAACTTCAACAGGTTATGAAGTGACTGAAAGAAATATCGGAAAACACAACAAGAATGTGATTGGTAGATTGACGACGTATACATATTTCAATAATGTAGAACACAATATATTGATTGATTGGTGTTTAACACTGTGCTTAAGGGTATTTCCCTTATATCACGGCAGTGTATTCCAACAGAAGACAGCAACTCTAACACAACCCAAAAATGTGAACTCACTTAAGCATCATCGCTGTTGGAAAAATAATGTTCCGCCAGTGCTAAGTATGACATCATGAATATAATCTGGAAACATACTGCCCTTAGCCATAGAGCAGAAAACAATAGAAAAACATTTATTTATTCGCTTGGATGACAATGTCTCATCAAGTTATTTCAATAATTTGACCCCAATGTATAGCCTGTGTTTGGAAATCTTCTCGACTATATCATGGCCACGGAGGAACCTCCCTCAAGCCAGTACAAGTTTCTTATTGATTAAAATGACTTCATTTATTTGCCAGGACACTTTGATCGCATACCAGACATGGTTTTCGTCTCCCCTACACAGATGGGGGTTGAACCGATGTGTTCCGTCTAAGGGAATCAGAGGACTAATGCTTCACACAATGAATCCAGGAAATTTTAAATACTGTCCATACAATTGTATCAGGCTGACCAGTTGTTAAAAATCATGTTTAAGTTTCCCTTTCTTTTAAGC
Source organism: Katharina tunicata (assembly GCA_032466195.1). Lineage (NCBI taxonomy): Eukaryota > Metazoa > Mollusca > Polyplacophora > Chitonida > Mopaliidae > Katharina > Katharina tunicata. The sequence continues at coordinate 9,233 of JAVFBZ010179006.1, forward strand.
AGGACAATAATTCATAAATATAAAAGGAAATTAATAATCCTGTTTATTTGCTTTCTGTTTTATTGCCCTATTTAAGATACTTCCCCTCACATGATGTCAGAAGGTTCTAGTGACGGGACAAATCCAGGCCATCAAAGTTTCGCCCCAGGGTTTTATTCCTCAAAACATTTTCGGAATAATGTTGATTTTAATTTTTAAAAGTTTCTTTGGTTTTGTGGATGACTTACTGGTTTATGAAGGTGGTAATTCCCAAATATCATTTATTGTTGTAGAAATCAAGCAATAAGCCATTTTAGGACGATTTAAATTTTACTTACAGAGTGGGCCAGAATTTCTTTTCAGAAATAGGCCCCTGACGCTGGAATGACTTAACTACCTTGCCTCATAACCCAAAACAGTTTATTACAGAGAGAATGCTAACCTTATGTTACTAAGCTTATTCTCAGAAACAGAAACTACTTTTAAGTCTCAGCCAGAAACCATCACCTAAAAAAAACTAAATGACCTATTTTTTTTTATTGTGACGATATAACTTTCTACGTATTCAGATGTGTAAACTAACAGATTGAATGGTACCTCCCACATAGTAATTGAAATCAATGCCTAATTAATATTTCTACAATGCTGAATAACACCTTATTCAATTACTTAGATTGATTAGAATCAATATTTGGAACAGTTTTAGCTATGATTAAAAACCATAAAAGATCCTATAGGTTGTTTGTTTGCTTGGGGTTTTTATGCCATACATATGGTTATTTCACTCACATGACGGTGTGCCAGCTCAATGGAAAGATTATCAAAAGATAATCACCCTGGACGTCACTGGTAACAAACAGATAATACAGAAGAATTACAGGACACAAACCAAGACGCCATAAAAATTGGGCTTTTCCGATGCCCCTAGGCTCACAGGGCACTATGGCAACGGAAGCTCCAGTCCTGGGTAAACAGGAATATCAAAAACAGACAAAGTTATTTTAAATAAAGAGCAAATCTGATGTACTCTAAATCCTCAACAAATGCGACCTCTGAGGGCACAAACTTTAAGTCATTTATTGAATCTTTAAGTGTGAATTTGGAACTAAACTTACATTTTCTGGTAATTTAAAGTCTGAACGTCACAAAAATTTCAAAATTACATGTCTACACTTCTTACCCTTTGCATAAAATGTATTTTTATGAGTTAAGAAGGGGGTTGAATTTATCGAGTATTTAGGGTAGGTACGTTTTAGAATAGATTTTACTTGTTAGAAGTGTTCACGCTATAACCAAGGTTATTTCACTCATTAGAGGGGAATCTCTTCTGAAGCATTATGTTTGTTCAATACTGATTTATTTTCATATGCATGTAGATTAAATGTTTTTACTTTCCCTTAGAATATTTTGTCAAATTAAACTATATTAGTCAATTTCAAGTCACTTCTATTAAATCCAATGTACTTTTAAAACACAAAAAGGCAGTCGTTGGTATTTACTCTATTCTTTATTTTCTATTTTGAGACCAAAAGACGATATACACCGATGAATTATTACTACTTTGAGCGGCTTTATAAAACTCAACAGATTCCTTTAAGTCATGTGGTGTATTCATCTTAAACACAAAAATAAACTATGAAAAAAATCAATAAAACTAATTTACTCATCACATCAATCCCAATTATCACTTGGGGGTAGGGGATACTAAAACAAATATTGTTTTAAAACTTTGAGAGAAAGCTGCATTAACCACACTAAAACAACAGGGAAGCATTTAGAAACAAATGACCTTCAAACCACTAAAGTATATCCGTTTTTGTCAACCTTTTATAACAAAAGGCAATCATACAATGTAGAATTAGCACAGAGAGCATCTACTAAATCTGGCAAATGAACCTTAAAGACCGTCTGCATTTTGAAATGCCAAGATAGCAATTATATCCAACTTAGTCAGTCGATTTCCATCTGAAAGAGTCTTAACATTTCTTTATTTAATCCACAAAAAGGAAAAACAGATTTTTCTACAAAACAGCGCACCAGTAACTGTGGGTAGGAGTTATTTTATGACAAGACCAATACTACATGTAGATAAAATGCTAAAATGAAAGACAATTTTTATTAGCATATTCTTTTATTAGCAGATTCTGGGTAAAATACATTCCTGCAATTTCAAGTTGCATTGCATAAAGCATAGCTAGTTAAAACAATTTATGAAAATATCAAATGTACATGTATTATCTGTATCTGGATGGAACAGGGTGAATAACTCTTTTTTAAGTGGAAATAAACACAAAATTGAGTGATGAGTAGAAAGACATCTTAAACTTGTTTCCCAAAATGTTATTCTTAGTGTCTTAAATTTTTTACATTTTCTCATTAGAGCAAAATTAACTCAAATGGCTTCAAATTACTTGCATGGCCCAACCCCACTTTTTGCTGTTTGACGGCAAAACTTCCAACTCTCAAGCCCAGTGTCGCCATACAGAGATAAAATACAAGCGTTTTCATAGGCTCAATTCTTGGTCACAACAGCATTCTTTTAATTAATAACCAATGAAATATTCTCTGATATGACGAAGGTTTACAAAGGAGTCACTTCTATTCTGTCCAAATGATCATCAAAATTCTCATCCAGTGAGTTATCATCATTCTCAATGGAGGGTATTGTAGAAACCAAAGTAATAACAGAGTGCCCACTTGCCTGACTGGTTCTGTTTAATGTTGTCATGGAAACGTTTCCAGAATGATCAGTAAATAACCTGGAAGGATGAGAGATTGCAACAACAGCGTCTTTTACAAGTTTTTTGAAAGCTTCTCGTATTTGAGGAGTTTTATAGCTGTGTAAAACTCCACTGAGAACTGACTTGAATAAAAAAGCCAAATACATCCACAGGATATACATTTCACTTTGTCCAGCGCTATCACCGTATGGACAAGTAGAACAAAACAGAGCTATTAATATAAATGATGGAATATAAAACAATCCCCAAAGACATAAGTCAATCCTGGAGACGATAATAAGATTGTAACACCGCTTAAACTCAATGGTATCCATGGTAATTATACTGTCATTTTGACGGATTTGATGCACAATCCTTCTAGTATAAATCTGGACAACAACAACACTAAGGTAGCAGAGTTCCCAAATTAGAGCCATACACAACAGGTACCTCCTGTCATAATACTGAAAAAACTCGTGTGAAAAGTCTGAAGCATGCCATCCCAATTGAGGAACAAAACCAAGAATGAAAGCTCCATTCCAAATCATAATCATCAAAGCAATCACATTGTTCTTATCCATAACAAATTTAGTTTGCAGTGGCTTGGCCAATTTCAAACATATCTCAATTGCAAGCCAAGCATGGCATGCAGCAATGCTGGTGCTAGCTGCGAAGAAAAAACATTCAGATAAAAACAGGTTGATTTTTAAGCCTTTTCCAAAAGCCAGATGAAAACTTTTGCAAATCCCAAAAGTTCCAATGAGTAGGTCACCAGTGCACAAACTGCGAATGAAAATTAAGGTTGAATTTTGTCCAGCGCTGGCAAATCTAGATGCTTGCAATACCGCAATGTTAATACCAAAAGCCAGGAATCCCAGAGTAGCTAAGGCCGAGAAAACACCAAGACAAAGTTCAGAATTGTGCATTCCAGCGGACATGAAACAGGTTGCATTGTGGGTTGAGTCAGGAGAAAAATGATCAGAGTTTCCAAACAGAATGGAGCTATTATGCCCAATCAACATGAAGATGGCTGACACAGTTCAACAGAGCACACATTCACTTGCAGCATGTCAAAAACTAGTACATCGTTGTTCACAGCAGATGAGGAGACCAGTTTCCAAGGTCGTTCACCAAATAATAAATAAGTCTGTTTTCACTTTTCACATCTGTGCTTGTGGAAGTTTGCGATAACAATTCCTGGGATGATAATGTTCTTTGCATTTAGCCAATTCCAAATAGCCTATCCAGTTAACAATAAAGTATTTGTTCAGCAGAGCAAATCTAGGATTAACCACAAAATATTCTTCATAAGTCTACAGTACATTTATGTGATTGGTTTGGTATCACATTACTTTGTCTGTTCAATATATTCTTTCATCAATGGATCACAAGATCATAAGTGTAACACTAATTTATGAAAATCACCTTTGAAACGTGCAAACTGTTTCTGAGCACCTGGCAACACCTACTATCAATTATAACATAAAGTGTGTGTGTTTATATGGCAGATGGTGTGTTATATTGCCCACTTAGGCCACTCACATGGTATATAAATACAAATACATGTACCTCAATAAAAATAATACACCCACTTGAACCAAGCTTTAGTTACTTGAATGAAGATTAGCAGCTTTAACCAGATAACATGCCATGAAATCTATACCACAAACTTCTTACATTGCCAAAGCGGGTATACAGAAGAAATGGGGCAATGATATAATCCATGATTAAATATCACATGGGGCTTAGTAAACCTGAATTAGTTAAGATCAATAACTGCGGGGCAGATTTAGCATTTCCGTGAAAGGATTACGCGCTTAACCACATAAAAGATTAAAATTCATTGAGCTAATATGAAGGGGTGTGTTTTAACAGTTAGTAATCAAGGGCACCTAAGGATAGTTTCCAACTCTATGGAGTGTTGATTAGCATTTCCATAGGGGGGTATCCACTTAAGCAAGAAAGTACATCAAAATTCTTGAGTCCAGCTATAAAAAAGTTTGTATTGCTCATGGTTGTCCACACAGGGTCACTAATCCAGGGTTAAATTGAATATAAGTTTAGCTGTGCCCTTTGGGATTAGATCCGGGTATTCAGCACAATAAACTGCTCCGTGCTTACAGTCCTCTGATCCAGATGGAAAATAACTGAGATGAGATCCGACACTTCAAATTAGCGCTCAACAAGTTAAGACGTTAAGCCTTGATTCCAGGGTATTAAATACAGTTCTTTGCACCAACCCTATAAATAAACACTGTTGAGATCAAAGCCAGGAGAGCTGCTCCAGTTGGTGGGGCTCCAATCAGGAATATGGGAGAACTATATAAATACGAAAATGATCCGTTCGTGGATTATACACAAACACAATACCACTGCTTGATAACAATTAAATGCAAATCTCCAGAATTAAATCAATTGGAGTGTTAGTCAACACACTCTAGTGATAATCAATCAGTTTTTATGCGAGTACGTAACTTATCAGGCTTGACAATAACATAATATCTGCAACTTATCAGGCTTGACAATAACATAATATCTGCCTATCACCTGGATAGCTTTTCACAATCCAGGTTGAATTGTTTATCTTACAGTTCTAATACCGATGAATTTTATGTATTCTCCAAATAACTGCCACACAAGTTTTACACTTGTACTGATATAAAGTGGCGTTGTTCAGTGAGACTTTGTGAAAACTAAAACTTTACATAATTAAAAACAAACTTTTGTCTGAATAAAAAAAATAGAAATGTAAATCCTATTACATTTTCCATAACTATGAATTTTCCTGTAAATAAAACGTATCCAAACTGACCACCGCAGGCTTAAGCAACACTGGATTAGAAGTCATTTTGGTTGGAGAGTACTGTAAAATAATAAAACAATCACCATGATCTGTAAGCTGTGCTTCCACGGTTAATCCCAATCAGGTACATGAATATGACTATAAGTCACACTGAACAGTGGAGCGCAGAGCTTAGGAGGTACCAATGTATTTCTGTAAAGACAGAGCAAAGAACCAGTCAATATAGTCGTTTAAAGACGCGGTTGTCACTTCAAAGACAAAACTAGCTCCCAGAAACAAGTTATAAATGCTACTGCAGTCAGTTGCTTGAAGAACTCTGAATGATACCTTGATAACCATAGCCAGGCATTGTCCCGGTGAGAACGGAGAACCTGTGCCAATAGCCTCCAACAGGTAAAACTGCCTACCTGTCTCAATCAATCAATGAGTCGAGGACTGTTGGTTGTTCTCTCTGATAGCTCATGTTTTACTAGGATGCCACGGGTCATCAAGGCTAGGCCATGCATCAGTAGAGATGATAAGAGTACAATCTCGTTCCATCTTTTATCCATAAGTAATCAGCTAGCAGCTTTGTGTATATATATTACGCTAGATTATTATTTAATATCTATTTATACTTAGCCTTCTAGCTCACAGTTTTATCTAGAATCATTATAAATATTCTAGAGTACCTATCCCGTTTTCGACAGCAACTTTAGTTTTTTCCTATAAATATTATTTTTCAGCTTTAAATTTTAATTTAAATTCCTCCAATTTTTTCGTCCTCCCACCCCTTTGTATATCCTTATCCCATTGAGATGGCTAAGCAGCAGAAAAGGCGACAGTCTCATAATA
>JAVFBZ010179017.1:0-15567 GCA_032466195.1 Katharina tunicata
GATCACGTGTTCCCGGTATTTTTGGTTGATACACTGTGTTTGGGATGTGCAATACGAATTGGCATGTTTTCATATTACAAAAATCAATTCGTAACAATGCGTGCACACAATAATTGAGCGATGCTACACCTGCAAAAGTGTTGTTCTGTAACATTTTAATTCCCATAGGTACTTTTTGTTTGATATTGTCGACTTGCAAACCTTGTGGCACTCTATACACGAACAAAATGCCATGCCAAAATTGGAGTCATCTCCATTTAAATTTTCCAGACGTGAATACACCGATATTCGGGAGATGGTTGAGTCTGTGAAAGTGCGCACCAACTGTTCTATTGTGATTTAATAAGAGTATAAATGTTAAGGTTATGCCATACTGGACGAAAGACACCTAATATGCAGACAATCTTCTTAAAATACTACATGACAAAGTACAATGGTGTTTTATCTTACTATTCACGTAATTCGGCTATGATCTGTTGGTATAGGCACGGGGACCTTGGGGCTCTTCAAGCGTCGTTGGTATTTATTAAGAACTCAGTCTCTCTAAAAGTAGAACATAAAATTGTCAGCAACAAATGAGAAATAAAGACATCTGTACTGTATCAAACCAACGGTGGATATCATACTTAAGCCACTTAGCCTACTAAACATTTAAGTATATTTAAGATTGGTATCTGAATTGGTTTTGGACGAATAAACGACAAAATACGACATCGCCAAAATTCATAAAATCCATTTAAGGTCAATTACCCTGATCAATGTTTGCCGCATTAATGAGGATAATCGGAGATAAGCAGGCACTTAAGTTAAAATCAAATAAGCCAAAAGACAACATTTTAGGGCAGTGCTATGCACCATTATCCTTAAAATAGATTATTAATTCGTCACACAATCACAAGAACGTTCAAAACACTATCGTCCCTTAAATGGATAAGCATTTTGTCACATAATCACAAAAATGTTCAAAACACAATTGTCCCCAAACGAGAGTAGCCTCTTGTCACATACTCACAAGAACGTTCAACACACCATTGTCTCTAAAATGTATTAGCATTTCGTCACAAAATCACAAGAACGTGCAACACACCATTGTCCCTTACATGGATTAGCCTTTCGTCACAAAATTACAAGAACGTTCAAAACGCCATCGTCCCTAAAATATATTAGCATTTTGTCACATTATCACAAGAACGTCCAAAACACAATTGTGCCTAACATGTATTATCATTTCGTCACATAATCATTAGAACGTTCAAAACACCATTGTCTTTAAAATGTATTATCATTTCGTCACAAAATCACAAGAACGCTCAAAACACCATTGTCCCTTAAATGGATTAGCATTTCGTCACGTAATCCCAAGAACGTTCAAAACACCATTGTCCCTAAAATGGATTAGCATTTCGTCACATTATCACAGGAGCGTTCAAAACACCATTGTCCCTAAAATGAATTATCGTTTCGTCACAATTATTGCAAGAACGTTAAAAACACCATTGTCGCTAAAATGAATTATCATTTCGTCACATAATCACAGGAGCGTTCAAAACAACATTGTCCCTAAAATGTATTAGCATTTCGTCACATAATCAGAAGAACGTTCAAAACTCCATTGTCCCTAAAATGGATTAGCATTTCGTCACATAATCACGAGAATGTTCAAAACACCATTGTCCCTAAAATGGATTAGCATTTTGTCACATAATCACAGAACGTTAAAAACTTCATTGTTCATAACTGGGTTATCTTTTTAACACAAAATTGCTCCGAAAGCTCAACAAAATTGAGTGCATTGTAAACAATCTTTAGAATGGTTGAGTGGTTTATGTACTTTTATGTTCTTCATATGATATATTCTGTAATCGTTTGCCAGCAGTAATGGCTTTGTCTGACATAATATCCTAACCCCTTTTGAGTTTGTTTCATGATTTAAACATAATTTATTGGACGGGAAACACCTTAAGCCAAAGGCTTATATTATGTCTCTTGATAAATACATGGTTTATATTCCATTCATAATTGGAGCATATAAAAAACAATATTAGTGCAAGTGCAGTATGTACAGAGTGTATCCCTAAGAATTTAAACCAAAGGCTTATATTGTGTCTTAGCTAAACCCGCGTACAAAGTTCTAGATGATTTATTGTATTGAGTATCCAAATGAAATGGAACTGCTTTTCTTTGAACAAAGTGTTTGAAACACTTTAGGCAAATACGCATTAGCGGCGTTGAATAAGTTACCAAGATAATTGAGTAAAACAATGATACATTTGAATGTCAGGGAAGCTTTTCTGTGTCCAACTTCCATGTGTTGTTAGCAAATTGTAAATAGTTGTTTTGACTTTGCACGGTTTCGGTGGGCGTTACGTTGTGTTGATTCATACATGTATCTAATGCAGATTAATTGATGATATCCAAGTACACCCACCATTGTTAAATATTTATCAAATTTGTTATCACTTGTTCGTTGCTGCATTCCGATTATGTGTAAACAAATTGTCATGATCCTCGGTGCGATGAAAACTATTTCAAACGTGGTCGTCATGAAATAAATGACAAAGTTAAATCAGTTGTATTATCCTGTATTTTTAAAAATATTTCATGTTTGAATGTGTAGCGCCGAAAGTTGCGAACAAACAGCAAAGTGTGAATACTTTTAAAATATAATACTGAGAATACAATAAGAGTTGATATATAGAAAACAAATATACAATATATATGATGGTCTTTTGATTTAGGTACAATGAATAAACAGAGCTATACAAGACCTACGATGGTCTTTCGGTGGAGGTACAATGAGACACAGAGCTATGTAATATCTATGATGGTCTAAGGATGGATGTACAATGAGACACAGGGTTATGCAATATCTACGATGGTCTATGGATGGAGGTACAATGAGACACAGAGCTATGCAATATCTACGATGGTCCAAGGATGGAGGTACAATGAGAGACAGAGCTATGCAATATCTACGATAGGGATGAAGGTTCAATGAAAAAACCGGGCTATGCACGGTAAATGAGACAGTTTTAAAATGATTCTGGGCAGTGGTCCAAGTGCGCTGGAAAGACGGCAAGCGAAATCGGAAGTTTCGGTCTAGACATGTTAACTTTCTATTATATATTTGTCTCTTGGAAATAAAACTCGCAAGAACCTAAGGTGCACAGGGAGAATCGAACTTATTCTGGCTACAGTGAAGGGGACTCCGTGGCCCAGGCAAACGAAACGCCAGCCTAACCACCATCGAATAGTTTCTTATGCTGACCTGCTGGTGTCTCGCGAGAACCTAAACCTGTGCTCATAATGTATTGTTAAAAGCGCAACTAATCTTTAATCAAGCATCGAAGCAACCAATTTGTCACCCTTATATATATCCTAGTTTGTACTAATAGTGTAATTGATGACTTCTATTCCTTTTGCAACCTTTTGACCCTTGTTGTTGGAAAATGTTTATAATGAATCAAATAAATAATTGGTCTTTTAACAGCTTTAGTTACCCAATTTTAGGAAGATACGGCAACTGATCAACGCGGATTCAAGAGACGTCTTTATTTATATTTTTTTTATTGAAAAAAGCTTATTTTGCTTTAGAAAGTCAGTGACCGTGGTTCAACTGGTTGAGGATTGGAAGGATAATCCTGTGCGTAAGGTATTTGTCAACATGTTCATTTATCGGCACCATAATGCAATTGACAGACGTTGAACCGCTTTGATTCCTCGGGGCACTATTTGATTGCGACTGTAGATTAGTCACGTTAACGAATACCCGAGGGGTAGCGGGTTTAATGTTTTCGTTTCAGCTTTGTACCGCGATAACATCAGGAACACATGAACAGTTTTCGCCTGGGACAAAGAGGAATACAGGGCAAATTGAAACTTAGTCAAAATCCCATGACATAGTGCTGCCATCTCTCGGTCGATAATATTTAAAGGATGGCGAGATCAAGGCATATTGATTTGATGATGCGAAATTTCTGGAGACTCGATGTTTCGATGTCTTAGGAGAAACTTTAAGTATAAAGGTTTGAAACTAATATTTGTCCCATATAAACCTACTGCTAAAGTGGTGAATAATTACTGAGCTGTCTTGTTTATGATATTAATTCAACTAAGCCTCAATTGTCTCTTAAACAGAGTGACATTTGAAAAGTAAGTGCAGACAACACCCCTTACCCATGAAGAAAACAAAAAAATATATCATGCGGGGCAAAGTGGATTAGGGCAAAGTGAAATATTTTTTTGCTTTGCGGACAGTAAAGGTGGTGACAGGAAAATATATAACGGAAATAGAGGAAACAGAAAGGGGGCATCAAGAAAAGAGAAAACGGAAACAGAGGAAACGGAGAGGGGGTAGAGGGAAAATATATAAAGGAAATAGAGGAAACGGAAAGGGGGTAACGGAGAAAGATAGAACGGAAATAGAGCAAACGGAAAAGGGGCCAACGGGAAAAGAACAGACGGATGTAGAAGAAACACAAAATGGGGTAACGGGACAAGAGAGAACGGATTTACTGGAAACAGAAAAAGGTCAAATGTGAACAGAGAAAAAAGAAAAAGCGAAAGCGGAAAGGGGATAATTGGAAGGAGAGACGGGAATAGATGACAGGGAAAAGGGGCAACGGAAAGGGAGAAAGCGTAAATTGAGGTAGCAGAAATGCGAGGAAAATCGCAGGGAAAAGTAAAATCTAACGAAAATAAGTTTTTTTACTATGTAACCAACATCATGCATTGCTGAATGAGTTTTGGAATTTACTGGTAAGATATTTTATGTATGATGAACCCCATCAATGTATTGTTGTGTTTTGATGTACCGGTACATAGTGACCATATGCCTGGAGTATATATATCAGAGTAATAATTACATTCAATGTTAAACACTTTTAACTTTGTCCCAAGGCAAGTTCCACTTTGCATCACATGTGTGGAGCAAAGTGACTTTTATTTACTGTTTTATTTTTATTAAAATGATAAAATATATTTATCAGATTCTCTTTGTTTTGTATTTGTCCGATTGTAAATGGTGGTCATATGTCGTATTTCAACTGGCAGTACCATTTTAATTTTCTGCTTTTTCGTGGTAGTTTGGTCTTTCAGTTATAGTCAAAGCAATCCGCTTTGCCCATCGATCCCCTATATATTTGAGTAGGGCCAAGAAGAATCAGCTGGGGATGCAGGGTTAGTTGTCCTGAATGTGGGGCTAACTATATTGGCATAACGGAAATATGTTTATATAACAGGTCAAAGTAGCACCCCAGACCTAAATACATAATCAACTTTTCGCTTGTGAAGGATTTACTCACACATGTTAAGCCAGCAACCAATTTGACGACAGGAAAATCTGACGCTCATCTCTTTATCGATTATTGTACAATGTAGCATAAACTGAATATGTATTTCACCGGAATTTAAATTTAACCAAACATTACGCAAAAGCAATAAAAAATACAAGAACTCTTATTAAATGTTTGGATTAAAGTCTTAAAGTTTAAACAAATTAAAAACAAATTTTATATATATAATGTATATTTATATATATGTACCCGAATATGTATCTATATTCAAATGTGTATGGTAGGTCTTTACGTATGTTTATATATTTTGTATGTGTAGAGGAAGAAATTTTGCATACCTCTATACTCATATAAAAGTATGCATACATGTAACCTTGACCTTTACCGATTTGTTTTACATGTACTTATTGACACTGTTATGTATACTCATGATTTTCCAGATTGGTGAAAAAAAAAAAAAAACAAACAAATATACGTGATCATGCCTAACTTTGTGATTCTATATTTGCAGTTGTGATAAGTTAATTTGTCGCAATCACTGTGGTATTTCAAATGTTTAAACCCTATACTCTTTGCAAATTCTTAATGGCATAATAAATTCGAAACGATTGTGTATTTCAAAATGAGCTTCTTGCGTGGAGTTTCTCATATGCACCCTGGTCCTGTGGCTTTCTTGTGCTTTACCGGTGTCGTTGGGGTGGTTTCCTTCGCGTGCTGGGCTGACACGCCCTCATCTGTGTGAAATAACCTCAAGTACTGCGTAAAACCCTAATCAATCACTCATCAATAAATCAATCAACCCATCATTTAAGGCACAAAGAATTACAGCGACGTCTGTTCAGTCATTTGTCAGTATAACAAAACTGGGTTGTGTATACAGTTAATAACTTTTGTTATTTGATACCATTACTGGTTTAACTGATCGCTTCGGCAACATTGACACCTACCTCAGTTGCAAGTGACATTGCCGTATTAAACCGCGGCTGTCAGCACCTAACATATAAAGCAAATCAGTATAACCAGTTTAAATATTAGCTAACTTTGTGTTATCGTTTAAGCTGCTGCACGTTAAGATTTAACATAACTCCCCGAAAGGTGCGAGAAACAAAGGCGGACACGAAATGTTATGACAATTCAGTCTAGACTTGACTGGACGATTTTGTCACATGGGTGCTACGTTATTGTCCCTGCAGTGATAGACCTAACCCAGACAAGCTATAAGCCGGAATCCAGCTGTCAAAAATGAATTTGTCGTTATCGTCTGCTTTTCCGGGAAACGTCAGGAAATTTGTTCTCGGGCAAACAAGATCAAAGACAGATCAACAGAGGATTTCCTTCTCATTCGCAGAGCAGTTATCATCGCTGAAAGTGAAGCGTCAAATTAGACAACATTGGTCAGAACCGTTTCCTTGGAAATAACCATGGTTAAGACTTCTTTAGGCTACAGATAATCCTTCCTTACAACAACAACAAAAATATGAAGAACCAGGACAACAATTAAACGCTAATGCTGTTTTTCTTACAAGCAACATGTATTTGTTCGAAAGTCGTGGTATATTATAAAAATTACATGTCGCCTCCAAGGCTTTCCGTTACACTCATTTGCAATAGCTCATCTACAAGAACAGCTATATATTTTCAATTTGAAGGCGAATACTTGATAGGTTTTCCGGTGACTTTGGAGATTACGTAGATTTGTTTTTTGTGAGAATGTAGAGAGGCGAAGTGACTAAGCCTGTCAGGGTTTTGTGTAACCGGCGTTTACCGAGTGTGGATTTCATATGTTGCTTTGGTGAGATGAATGGAGAACATGTAATCTAAAACTTATTTCGACGAAAGTCAAAGGGGACGCAGTAATTACCTGTCTTGCTCTTGTCTTTGATTAAGATCTCTGATGGATTAAATATAGCACAGGACCAATGGATTGAGCCCTTTATGACTTAGTTTTAGAAAAAATAGTTACAGTACCTACAAAGTTGAAGTTTAAGATTTTTCAAATGATAATGTAGTAAATAATCTGTTTTATTTCATTTGATTTGTGTTGCTAACAACGGTAAACTAAAAAAAATTGCCTTTGAAAACAAATGTTACAGAGTAAACTGAAAATGTAATGAAGTATAATATCATCTGTAACCAGTGGGAAATCCCATACTTAAATCCCGCAATTACATTTTTTGCCACAATGTAATTTCTGATTACTAGGAAAAAGCCATTGTGATTGATCGGTTGTTATAATCTGACAAAAACATCCATAAGAACTCGAAAATTGAGCACAATATAAAGCTCCAGCCACGAGCGTTGGTTTAAATATTTAAGACTGATGTTCAGTTGGGATTGTATTGGTCCTTTTGCATTACATTGAAATAAATTATTTTATAGAGAAGAAGAGGAAAGAAACAACCACAAGGAAATTTCTGTTGATTCGAACATGGGCAAAGCCTTGAATTATTGTCTAGTTATTGCGAAACAGTGTGCTTCTCAAACCGTATGTATCAGAAAACGGTATTTTTTTGTTTCAAAATAAAAAAAAAATAGATTTACAGTAATTGATAGAATAGAACCCCAGACTATCAATCACGATAAACTATACATCAGCATACAATTGCGTTCCAGATGAGATAATATAATACTGACAATAATGACGAAAAAGTCCTTATGATATAAGAGTTAATTGACTTTTGTAGATTTACATGGTACGATATTGTAGTGACGACCTCAGGGATTGCCTTTGTTGACAGTGCTCTGATCGGTGGATATTTTTCTTTTAAAATCTTGACCAATAAAAATACTGCAGATTTGGAGAATCCTCGAAGGCCGTTACCGCAAATAGCATCTTGTGGACGCATCTTTATTACCAAATGAATCTTGTCATTGTTTTTATATGGTGTTTTAAACAGTTTCCTCATATTTTATTTTGCCCTTTTTTCTGATGCTTCGCATTTCCATCGGTTTTAGTTTATTGTCATTGATTTTTGTCAATGGCATAACGAATGTTTCCCGTCGTTTGAGTTAAATAAACCTTAGCACGTCTAAAAACACAATTGAAGTATAGTGAGATACCCTTGGATTCGACCTTCGACGCCTATCACTGAATAAAACACCGTTAAAAGGGTTTAACGAAGTAAAGTGATAGAGGAGAAAAACACAACAATTATATATGCGGGGAAAAACGATATTCCATGTTGTCACGGTTAACATACACCACCTTTTGAAGTTCTTCTATACTAAATGGAAAAACAGTTTTGCCGTTAAAGCGCCTTTTTGTAAGATTTGTATTTAAAGGTACTTTTGCTTTTGGGGGCATGCCACAATCAGATGAAAGCAGCACAGAAACGATTTCCGTTATCAAGGTTAAGTTATACGGATGCTATTCACTCAGCAGTGTTTCTCCAGCATATTGATGTAGGCTTCCGTTACCAAGATCTAGTTATAGGGACGCTATTCACTCAGCTGTGTTTTCCCAGTATCTTGATATCGGCTTTCTTTATCAGACAAAAATAAAACTAGACGTAACACTCTTTATACGAACTGATGATACGAAATCAGCTGGAGGCTTCCATTCCAGGATGAAATAAAAACCAGTGCTCTGAACTATCTGATATTAACAAGTCGAGTTTATGGGTCTCTTGCACCGTCTACACAAATAATTTATATTTGTGCCATGGTTCACGTCTTGTGTCAGTATTATTTATTGATTTCTATACCAAAATATCATTCTTTGAGAATGCTGTATTTAATTTTATAATTTTCTTTTACCTAACAAGTCAATAAGCAAAAAAACATCATTGTGTTTTGTTCACCTGTAGAAGGTAATGAATGGTAAGCGGATTGGTTGTTATTGAGACCAAAAAGTTGAGAGGTCTGCAGAATGAATATAAAGTTTTAGTGTTAATATATATTTTGAAATATGAAACATGGATGTTTGACGACGTTTCAATGGCATCTTTAAACACACGCTTTGCAAAATCGACTAGGAAGGGCAGAAGTGAAAATATAAAAGAAAAAAAATTACAAATAAGGAAGGTAACTAAAAATGAAGTACCGACGAGAAAATGTAAAAAGTCACAATACGAGCGAAAGAAAGATCGAATGATGGACGAAAGAAAGACTGTGGCTGAAGAATGAATAAATGAGTAAACGTATTCATTCAGTATCGAACTAAGTCACGAGAGACTCTATCGCATCAATAAGTAATCCCCCCGAAGTGTGGTTGTCATGCAGAAGGACGTTTATAGCGATCTAAATCTGAATTAAGACGGCAACTTGGAAAATTAACCTGACACAGGGAGAGTATTGCTGTCATTTGAAGACATTAGAAAGACATTTGGAAGCGAATCTGGCAACATACTGTTTAAATATAAAAGTTTCTGGATCATTTAGTACACGTGACTAGCTTCCCAGATTCCTAGAATTAAAACACTTTTGTTGAAATAAAACACCTCTCTCATTCGCCTATCGTGGTCTAAATGTGTTGTATGCTGCTAAGACAGACACATTTCAAGATCAGCTTGACAATACAGGGAAACTTTGCCTGCGTAGACCTAAGTGTTTGAAAGGTGTCAAATGGGTTTCGTCTAACACCTTGTCTGGTACATGTATAGCGCGTTAAGAGGTTTTACTCCACGTTTTTACTCAAATGCCATCTTGTTGTCTGCCTATGAAAAAGTATGACTGCAAACAGTTTACGAGAAGGTTTGCAGCTGATTTAACGGTACTGATTAGCGATGTTATAAGTTATTCTTGCCTATTACTGACTTAAAATTGAAAATTATGACACACTTCCAGTAGCTTCTGTTTACGACAGATATGTCTGAATCTAAGCTTGTGTGTATGACCTGACCAATTTATCTCCAATTTTACTGTGCTTTTCGGGATTCCACATGTTCGCATTAAAGTTAAACCACATTTCACAAAATAATTCAGAAACTAATGTGCAAGTAGGATATACAGTAATTTCGTTTATTGGGGATAACAGTTTCTGATACTGAACAGATTCTAGTTCGAGATTTTTTACATGCTGAGATCCTAGCAGGAATCGAACCCACGAGCCTCATAGTAAGGCACAGATTCGCCAGCAGTAAATGCCGGCCACCTAAACCATTCAGTCATCCGACCTTCTACAATTACTGCTGGCGACTCGGTACCTAACTCTGAGGGTCGTGGGTTTGATTCCCACAAGGTTCTCAGCCTGCAAAAATTCCTGAACTAAAATCTGTTCAGTATCAGAAAGTGTTATCCCAAAAAAACGAAAATACTATTAACGGAAAGTATTTTGATGTACAAAGATTTTTCTAAACAAAAGCTTCGACAAATCCATGACAACATGATAATTACAGATATTGTTCCTGGGGTATTTTAACGAGAGGAACTAAATGGTGCGTTGATACACTAGACCTGAAGTCTTTCAGCAGACGATCCTCGAATACCGTTTACAATGGACGAAGTTTTGTAAACATCGCAACACAACAAATCGGCTTCCTGACGTCTCGTAGCTCCGAGAGCTCTCAACAAAAACACTGTCTCACATCGAACTTGTGTCGGTCAATACAAAGGCGACCAACACTTCACTTTTAAACTTATGGATGTATTTATAAGCGACGTTTCGGACATACTGCTAAGACCGATTTCAAGCAAATTTCATTTCAACGGCAAACAGGCCGATACGTTGATTATCAAAATACCAAGAAGTTTAAAATCCATCAAAGTTATGTGCATAGGTTCTTAATAGCGATTAATCAAGGTACTCTATATTTCGAAGTGTTATTTTTTACTAATGGCGATATTCAAAGGAGAAATCTTTGATAAGCATTGGTCCGTTGTACAGTTGCGTTACATATATCCGGGTCTATTCCTATTAACTATACAAAATTCATACATATCAATTTACAACAAGGCCAAAATGTAATCGCCTAGACCTCAAATTCATATCTCTAAGTTCAGTATAATTTTCACCTCTAATATGAGATTCAAGGTTGTTGGCAAAAAATCGAAGGTGCCAGTTATAACAAAAATATGTATATTTAATGATATGAAAACCAAACAAACAAACACCAAGCGAGATTTGCAACTTTTGTCGTATTTCAGGACAATGGACACTTATCAAGTGGCGTTTAACAGATATAATTCTTTGACATAATTTTTGTGTTTGTTAAGTGCTCATATACGGCATTTTACTTGTTTTAGTTATAGCAAGACACTGGAAGAGATCGCAATTGTTCCTTCCGGTCCTATAAATATGCCCAATGCAAAAGAAAATAGGCAACCATTCTGAAAATCCGCTTTTCTTAACTTATCCTCAAAGTTGTCGATTTTATGTGAAATCTCTGGTGACAAGATAAATGTTCCGCAAATGCTAAGCATGACAGCATGAATGTCACATGATACCATTAGCCAGAGAGCGGATTTCAAATATTAGCGAATTTGGCTTTAATGGCGTACTTGAGAGGCCTTTGTGAACCAGACGCTGGGCTAGCCTTTTTTCAAAGTGGCTATATTCGTGTTTGTTATGCAAACGATCTTAAAATTAAGATACCAAATTTGGGAGGAAAGAACAAGAGTACGAATAAAGGAGATAGATAAGTTTTGGCCGTACAGTGTGCCTAATTGGACGCGTTTGTATTTTTTGCTATTCACTGTTTGTATGGAATATACATATATTAACATGTGTGCTATTTTGTCATGCTTTATTAAGTTTTGGAAAAACTAACAGCATGTGAAAGTTGTCAATTGTAGGAATTTTGTCATGCTTTAGTAAATTTTGGAAAAACTAACAGCATGTGCAAGTTGTCAATTGTAGGAATTTTGTCATGCTTTAGTAAATTTTTTAAAAACTAACAGCATGTGAAAGTTGTCAATTGTAGGAATTATGTCATGCTTTAATAAAATTTAGAAAAAATAACAGCATGTGAAAGTTGTCATTTGTAGGAATTTTGTCATGCTTTAGTAAAATTTGGAAAAAAAACTAACAGCATGTGAAAGTTGTCAATTGTAGGAATTATGTCATGCTTTAGTAAAATTTGGAAAAAAACTAACAGCATGTGAAAGTTGTCAATTGTAGGAATTGGATTTAGTGTAAAAAAAACCCCAGTTGTATGGTGTCTGAATATTTCTGAAGGATTAACATTCTACAAAATATGACAGTTCTGATACTGTAGGGAAATAAAAATATACATAAAAACACGAGTGACCAAGTTGACATTTTTCCAATTATTGGCATTACCATTTGGTGTCTTTCCACAAAGACTTTCCAACGATGTCGTGACAACAATAACTATACAATCATAGGACTCATAATATGGTATCAACGAGAAGAATTTTCAACTTTGAACGTTTCAATAAAAGATAGATCAATGGCTCTGGTTTTACAGAAGCATTATGTATCTTTATGTGACGAGGTCGTTTTGCGAAATATCGTTTGTGGTGTGTCAGATGAATCAGTCGTCTTTGGCAAATCGTCCATTCAAGAAAACGACATGTGTTTAATTAAAGTCGGTCAATTTCGACTCATTATTTCGAGGGATTAATATAGGCTTGACTGAAGTCGCAATTTATTGCACTTACGTCAACATCCAAATGATACAGTAATTATTTGTTCCTGAACGGTCCTATTTATCAAGTCTGAAGAAGTTGGCTTTGGATTTAAATTCATAATACAGATAACAGTGAGATATTGCCTATCACTGCAAACTAAAAATGTCTAACTTGTTGTCGGATCTCAAACAAAATCGTCGTTTCAAATCAGTAAATCAACTGCCAGGTTTTCATGACAACAAGATCAACAACACACAGCCGTCTCATTACTATCTAAAATAATCGTCTAAACTTGAATACAAACGTTTTAAAACTTAAACAGATAAGAAAACATGTCAAAGAGCCAACTCAATTTGAAGGCTGTAAAAGGCAGGAAAAACGGATAAAATCATGAAGTAGTATCTCCTACTCAGCTATAAACGTACTCTCTATAAACATCACACAGGGATAACATGGTTAGGCAATAACTTAGACTCGAATAATTTGATAATCTATGCTAGAGAACTGTTCATGTTCCTTCAGTACTAAGTATGACAGCACGTATGTAAGCTCGTTAGTAAAAGAGCATACATTTTCAATGTTAAAAGTCAATTTTACTTAAAGACTTTGGCTGAATTCCTTATATCTCAATTATGAAGAGTATAGGCCCCTGAGACTCAATGTAATAAAATCACAAAGTTACCAGCATCTACATGTGTATCTTTACAGTGGGAAAATTAGAAAATACACAAATTTATATTATTACATTTACTCTTTAAGATAAATGATAGACACTATACAGAGAAGATGATAGACACTATACAGAGAAGATTGAATAATGTTGGTCTCGTCAATGAATTATTTAAGGCACACTTAAATGTTATCTTAACATTTTGTTAGCAATTTTCCCACCATCGATGAACTTTGCTCATACACTAAAGGTCGACAGACGGATATGGTTATTGGCTCAGCTGTGGTTCTTCTCACAGTTGTTTGTTGTATTGCCTGTATCAGTAATAAACATATCACGGATAGTTTAATGTGACTTCGGTCATTAGGCAGGTATGATGTACGGTTTGACTTTCATGTAATTTACCTGTCGCTACCACTAGGCAATTCCGCAGAGAATGTTGATGAAATCCACCCACGTTAACGTCAAATAGCAGTAAAAGTGTCTCATTCTGCCACGTGTAGAGCTTTTTATGGTGATATTAACCGATGTTAAACCCTACCTGGACTCTAACCTACAAGCTGTCAGTTACTAAACAAACCGATTCGCCACCATAAGGTCAACGTTACTGCACATCTTTTTACCGGACTGATTGAGTGGTCGGGTTTTTATGCCGTACTGATGGTTGTTTCACGCACATTAAGGCGTCCCAATACAATGGTTACAAAAACCTCGAACATTTAGAGGACACAATACAGGTCATCAAAACAAATCGGCTTCCTGGTGACCCTTAGCTCAGAGAGTACCGAGACAAAGGAGGCTCCAGCCAAACCATTCCCTGTTTATTTGAAATCATTGTGTCAAATAATATGTACTTTCTTGTTTAAGCGGTATTTAGAAGCAGGGCACATAACACATACAAGAACTGAATGGGTTGTTATATTCTGGACATATTTAAAATGGTCTTTGCAACTAAGCCGAAATGCCACTTACCAATATACCAAGAAGTTGAAAATCCTTTAAAGTCATGTTTTTTTTTATATATATGTTCTTTGTTAACGCTGCAGACTTATTTGAGAGTATATGGTCTCCGGTTTGTTTCTTCCTGTTCTTGAGGCTTGAAGGAAAACAAAATATAGTTCTCCGAAGGTTCGCTGCTGATAATCTTTGTTCCACAGAATTGTGTAAAAGAAGACGACCTTCGAAGTGAAACTGTGGACATTTTGTCAGACTGTACTTTCCCGCCGTATGTCCAAATTGAATAGCCCGATTGTCCTAAAATTTTGAGCAAATGTCACACAACATGGTAGGAGAGGGATATTATCAGTTCAGCTCATTGCATGCATATTAATTACTTTAAGGAGCTGTCCAACTAAATTTGTGTTAGTTTCAGCTAATATGGGGATAACCCATATCATTTTGAAACAGGTTTAACTGTTGTAGAAACTTCCAGGTTACCTTTAATATCCATATTTTCTCAATAAATGATTTATTTGGTAAAAGATAGCATAATTTCTTAGAAAGAATCACTATTATTCTGCAATCAATGACTCTTTGTGAGATCGATCGTTATTGTTGGTAATGTAGAGAAAAATATTTGTATTCATTGGCCTGCAAAGACCATAAGGGGTCCAATTGTCGTTTTTTTTTTTTAATTTTAAAAAGTTAGCCCGTATTAAAACAATTTATAAATAATTATTGAGATTAGAGAAAATAATTTGGAAAAAAAAAATAGATATTTTTTGTTCATGTCATTGCACCCTCGCAACAGAGTGAAGGGAGGATTCGGGCCATATGTAAGTTGGAACGCATTTGATTTGTAGCTTCGCCAAACTTTGAAATTAACTGGGCTATAGACAGTTCACATAAACAATAACTTGCTGGTAATCTAAAATGCCTATATTAACCCATTCACTGAATAACTTATTCACAGATAATGTAATTTATTTGAAATAATTCAATTTCCAAGTCTTTTCTGCGATAGTGTATACTAACTTTCAGTAACACTAAATACATCATTCAGTGCCCAATTTTCGTTTTCGCCTTTTCTATCGTATTTTCGCCGAGTTAAACGTATCTAAAATACTTCAGGAA
>JAVFBZ010179028.1:0-15565 GCA_032466195.1 Katharina tunicata
ATGCAAGACGTTGGAAGATGAAAAAGAATCTTAATCAAATTAGGTTGTAGGCTATACACGGCATATGAAATAAGAATATAATGGCCTAGGTTCGGTCCAAGTTTGTTTAAATTTTGGAGATCGGAAAAGTAACAAAATCAACCAGAGAACAGGTGTACAACATTTTTATTCGTGACTTCACAGATAGGCGTCAAAATAATTTCAAATCTCAAGGGTGATAAACAAAATTAAATCAGAGGTACGTTGATGTTTTCTAATCCAAAGACACTCTGTCAAACACATAAATCAGAACATACACAATTTTTTACTTTTTATTACATTTATCTTAAATGTTTAAAAATGTTGTGTATGTTCTAATAATCAGTACAAACAGAGACCCTTCAAAATGACACCCTCATAAACACGGACTCGGTGGAAATAAAAAAAAGCGAGATATACATGTATGAAATAGCTTGAATATCTCCAAGAATTGACTACAGTGTATATTTAATTGAAAATATGATTAACAAAAAAGTTTATTCCCTGGAGTGAAATTTTCCACATCAAGTGGATGGTCGGTAACTCCTCAATTGCGGAATACGCATGAAACGGACTTTCCGGAATAAATGTTAATACGGGCTCCACAAATACATTTGCCAAAATTGTCATAAAACTTAACTTTATTAGTGTTTTATTTTTATCTTTAATAAAACACATATGCATTTCCAATAACAAATATTTATAATTTAAAATAAGCTTATTTATTTAGTGACAGCTAGTCACAACATATACATTTGTTGTATATAGCGTTTAAGTGACTTTTTTGGGTATATTGCCTGTAGTGCACTGAATAAATAAATAAAATAAAAAATAAAAAAATAAATATAGATTAGCCTGGGACCCCCTGAAGCTCATGGGGCCCCCGGGCAACTGCCCAGCGTGCCCATACGTTAAGACGGCCCTGTTGAGATTTCCTCAAGATTGATATTTTTCTCGTAAATTTTTCTTGGGCTATAAAATACAATTCTGAATTAGCCAAGCCCATTCATTGTGTTATATATTTTTGTAGTTGTGTAATTTTAATGAATCATTGTGAGCTTACACCTGGACTCTATCTTATTGAAGAACAGAAAAAAACAATATTAATAAACCAGAAGAAATTATATTGCTCTGTATCAAGATTTCATATCTTTCTGAATGTATAAGAAGTTTCTGTGCAAAACAGGTGGACTTATATTCTAATTTATATGTACATTTTTTGTTATTAACATAACTGTTTTAATTTACAAAAACAGTGCAAAAATTGTTACATTAGAGTTGATTTTGCGTGCAAATTAGTTAAAATTAAAACCCTTATTTTGTGTGCCATTGTATGCGACTCTTTATATAGACGACTGTATCATTTACAGCAATTTACTGAATAACTATCCATAAAATGGTGCTTCTTTATTGTCAAGCAGGTCATATAGGTCCCTACATCGCCTAAGCTGTAAGTCACATGTACCAAATAGTGTTAAAGGAGAAAGATGGTCAAGTAGAATCATCAAGCGTGTATTTCGCGCGAGAATATTTTAAACTTGGTCCCTGGCCTTGGATACCACGTAAACAAAATGCAAGCCAAACAAGCAAATATAAACGCAATTTAATTGGCCCTTGTGGCAATCGCGGGTAAATTGTTTTACCAGCGGCTGTAGTGGACTGTAGTAAACGTTATGTTCCCATAGCCGCTGCGTAGGAACGTACTAGAGATAATGTAGAAGTCATTTATTCGGCCACGGATAGAATATGCCGATACAGTTTGATATAAAATCACTGAAGATCAATGTAAAGCTATTGAACTTCTCCATAAAGATTGCTTGCGACGTATTACAGACCTCACTAAAATTTTATCGTGCAACCCTTTTTTTCAGGAATCTGGCTTTATAGAACTTTAAAAATGTCGCCTTATACATATACACCTGTCATTTTTATCAAATCGTTCAAGATCATTTTTATCCAAATTTAACGGACAAACTAGTAAACCTGTACGAGAAAGAAACCCTTATCTGATTCGAACTTCTAATTGTTTCGGCTTTATTCCACAAATCATTTTTCCCAGCCACCGTTAGAGACTGAAACTCATTGCCAGGCCCGATTAAAAACGCATGCAATTACAATGAATTTAAAACAAACTGTTTTCTTTATATGTAAGAACACCCCGACCGAAATGGTATTATTTCAGTAACAGATTGGCAAACATTAGTCTCTGTAGAATGCTGAACGGATGTAGTTCCTTGCATGAAGAATTGTTGCATAACTTAAACGCTTCACATATAGTTCAGCTTTAAAATCAGCCAATTATTATCTACTACAACTATTTTGTACAATTAAATAATCTGTCTGGTGATAATGTTGTGTAAAAATATTTACAAAAACAATTCAACGATGTAATGTATACTATAGTATTTATGCAAGACAACAGCGTTGGCCAGAGACGATCTATGTTTGTGGAATCAAGCGAAAAGAACACATGTTTGACGGTTAAGGTCATTATAAAATGACAAATTTAATCAAGATAAATTAAATATAAATTACATAACTTGAATTGTTACCTTACAATTATGAAAGGTGATAAGAGTAAGTTTGGATTCCGCAAAGGCGGGGAGCGAGAAAAGGCCAAATATAACAGGCACTGTTATAACCCGGACCGAAGTCTCTGGCCAAATGTGTTCGTTAGCGAGATGAGACACAAGAGCAGTCAAGTTCTGGCCTCTGCGTCGGGTAAGAGTAATTAGAACAGAATTATTATCGAAGCTATAGCACACAATAAAGAATGACACATGGCATAGCCAGATTAATCCGTCAAACACAACACTAAGAAATAATTTAGAACATAGAACATGATAAATGTTGTGTTGATAACGGGAGACGTTATGGTATAGGAGGGTTACGAGAAACTCCTCTTTATAGCCCGTTATCAAAAATCCACCATGGATTCTGTTCAGATGTAAACCAATAAGCTGACATATTCTGTAAATAAAGATCGATAGCCTGTGCAGTCAAATCCTGGCCTCCCACATGGCATGTCTGTACAATAACCTATGATGGAAAACCAATAAATTGGTGTAGTTTAAATTACTGAGGACCAGTCACATTCGGGCTTCCCACTTGTTGTTTTATAAGCCTATGAATTTAAACAGACTAACTAAAAGCAGTCAAATTCTGGTCTCCTAATTGCCGATATATAAGCCTATAAAAGTAACACATTAATTAGGAGCAGACAAACTCCGGCTTCCTACTTGCAATTTTATGAGCTTAGGAAAGAAAATATATTAATTTAATAGGAGCAGTCGAATTCTGGCATCCAACATGTTACATCTTGTTTAAGGGGATAACCAGAGAAAACATTATGTCGCACCCTAACCTCCCCCAACCTGTTGAAATGGCACAAGAAGGGAAAAACAATAAATAGGAAAAAATGGCATGAGAAAGAAAAATATTAACTGGCAGCAACCACATTCTGACCTCCCACATCCTGTTTAATTAAAATTAAACTGGCGTAAGAAAGAAATCATTAAGTAGGAAGAGTCATATTCTGGCCTCCGGCATACAGTTTCTATTGCCAAATAAAGGAAACAAATTAATAGGTGTGTCATGCTCTGACCTTGCATAAAACTAGTCACAAATGTGCAGCTTAATTAGGTTGTTTGGGAAAACTTTTATTGGTGCACGGAACAGGCAATTGCTGGCCTGATACACTAACACTTCTCTCTGATGAGTATTGAAAACCGACACATCTCAGGCTCAGCAAACTTTAATGTAATAATAATAAGGAAATAACAATTGTTTTACCAGGACATAGAAAGAATGTTTGCATCTGATTTCCAACGCCCAAGTTTCTGAATAATAACTTCGGTCACACCCAGTGAAGCCGCAGTTGTAGCTGCTCCTATACGAAGACTGTGTCTTGTACTGAGCTGGACTGAGACCAATGAATTTAAGAGCATCAGTCAGTCTGTTAGCAAAATGTTTATAGGTAACTGGATTATTATTTCAATACTGAAACAGAGATCCCTACTTGTGGCGTGAAAGGTTAAGGAAGTTATTAAGCGCCACTACTGGGCACATCAGATTGTTTTTGGGAGTTGGAATCTTTATTGAAACTGGTGTATTGTTGCTGTGTTTGTAGAAGTGTATAGTCACGGACTCACAGTTAGGTTTGATAGGCAATTTTTCTTCAGTTCAAAATGAATGTGTTCACGTTGAAGTATTTTATCACTTGTATTTTGAGGAGCTACTGTAAATTCACTAACTCTACGGAATGCATGGAAACACAGTAATAGCATAGCTGTGAATAACACTCGTTGGAAATATGATGACAATGCATGATGTAGTGATTTCGCCAAGCTTTCCAGTGTCTGCAATGTTATCGGAAGGCGCATACCTTGGCTTGGCCTTTGAGATTTTACGCCTTTTAGTTTCTTTCAAAATAAAAACATTTTGTAGGATCAGTGAGACCTTCCATTTTATGTCTGAAGCTTAAGGCTGAAACAGTTGAGCATATAGTGGATGAAATGAGGTTGCAAATCCCCTATTAGTGCCCGCTGCATCCGTATACAGCCTAGATGTATCTGATGACAACCAGTTAGAATATAGAAATACAGATTTACCATTAAACTGACTAATTAAATTTTGTCTTTGTTTCTTTTTAACAAATTCAGAGCTTTTAGCAATTGTTGGTGGGGGAGCCTGGTTTCCATTAAATCCGAGTCAATTTCAATTCATTAGATTTTTAGCACTGTTGTGGGTTAAACAGTCTTTGATTCCTTAAATGGAATACCCAAATATTTACATCAAAGCAGAAAGGCATTGAGATAATGTTGACAAAGAGGGGAATTGGGTGGGCCAATAAAACAAAAATCATCAATCAAATGTGAGATTCCAGAAAAGCTAAATCTATTCTGCATAATCCATTGCAGGCTACAACTAAGGGTCTCAAACATTTTGCACGATGAAGATGCTCCCATAGATAACGACTTGTCATGATAATAGCGTTTGTTTAAAAAAAACCTAAGTATTTGTAGTCGGATGGATGAATGGGAATAAGACGAAAAGCATCTTGTATGTCACTCTTGCTCAATAGGGCATGCCGACCATGTAATTGGACTAAATTAATGACATCTTCAATAGTTTCATATTTAACAGCTGAGAGTTCTTTTGGAATTAACAGACCGTCCTTCGGGGAAAGACAAGTCATGTATTAACCTGAATTTATTAGGTTCTTTCTTTTCTATAATACTTAAAGGTGAAGAGGCAAAGTTGGGAAATGGAACTTGTGTGAAAGTTCATGTGCGATTTTCCCATCATCCGTTCTATGGTGTTGTATTGCTGAATTGTGATTCTTTGTAATAACAGAATGTGGCTGTCCTATGACTCCTAGTTTAAACCATTCTACAAAGGATTGGAGGATAATTCTTGAGGTAATAACCTAGTCTGGGAACACTAACAGGTATAGGTAGAACATGGAAGTTATTTTAAGGTTGGCGGTGCTGTTCAAATGAACGAGTTGTGTTTTCCGCCACATTTGTGACAATTATGTCTGTATGGACATTTAGCAGCTTTACACTTCCCTGTTCCACTATATGTCCAACAGAATCCGTTTGGAAAGGAAGCTCTTTTGGTACTGTTGGCTCGAAAACTACGTTGAAAGTTAAGAGGTTTAACCCCAGATGGGCTTTGTTGTTTGAGAGTACATAGTTTCCATAGTTCATCGCGTATTTTGGACCAATTAAGTGGTTCCATGAATCTTAACCTGCGGAAATTTTCATCATAGAATTTAGAAGATTGAAAGACATAACTCTGGGCAATTAGCTAACGACAAACTCATTACACAAGATTGGGCTGGAGGTACATGCTCAGGTACACGGGTTTGTCGTCGTCTAGGCATGATTGGCTGCTAACTAAAAAGACTGAAACATATAGATAGAATATATAAGCACCCAGAATATTCATAACCCATACTAGATTGTAGGGCACACAATCCTTCTAACCATTCTAGGGGCACCATTTCCCTATATGTATTTAGAATTATGGGAGCCATTCACCACGGTAGATTGAAAGACATACCGGCCTGTAACAATCATTGGGGCACCATTCCCCTAACTTAAGTTATGGACATCATGACCATAAACCATAGCTGAAAGTTGGGCACAACGGCC
Source organism: Katharina tunicata (assembly GCA_032466195.1). Classification (NCBI taxonomy): domain Eukaryota; kingdom Metazoa; phylum Mollusca; class Polyplacophora; order Chitonida; family Mopaliidae; genus Katharina; species Katharina tunicata. The sequence continues at coordinate 6,177 of JAVFBZ010179028.1, forward strand.
CTGTAACAATCTTTGGGGCACCATTCCCCAATCTTATACTAACAGCGCCATGACCATAAACCATAGAATAATGTAGGGCATACCGTCCCTGTAACAATCCTTGGGGCACCATTCCTCTAACTTAAGTTATGGACAACATGACCATAAGCCATAGCCAAATGTTGGGCACAACGGCCCTGTAACAATCTTTGGGGCACCATTCCCCAATCTTATACTAACAGCGCCATGACCATAAACCATAGAATAATGTAGGGCATACCGTCCCTGTAACAATCCTTGGGGCACCATTCCTCTAACTTAAGTTATGGACAACATGACCATAAGCCATAGCCAAATGTTGGGCACAACGGCCCTGTAACAATCCTTGGGGCACCATTCCCCTATCTTAAATTATGAGCACCATGCCCATAAACCATAGTGGATTGTAGGGCATACCGTCCCTGTAACAATCCTTGGGGCACCATTCCCCTATCTTAAATTATGGGCACCATGCCCATAATCCATAGCAGATTGTAGGGCATGCCGTCCCTATAACAATCCTTGGGGCACCATTCCCCTATCTTAAATTATGGGCACCATTCCCAAAAATCATAGTAAATTGAAGGTCATAGATTCCTTATCACAAATCTTGGGACCCCATTCGACCATTTTAAATAATAATGTGTGCACACAATTCCTGTAACCTACTTTAAAACACATTTTACCAATTCAAATTATGGGGTTTGATATTTTCATAGCCATGTATAAATTATATTAAAAATGAAAACAAAACAATTGCATGTATGTTTTCATTATTTCAATTACTGGTATTTAATAAGCTTGTTTAGCTTTGTAGAGACCAATGGCTGCTCGGACACTTTTAGCATATTTTATCATGCCGTGGTCGTTTAAATGAACACCGTCACTGCTTAGCAGGGATCTTATATTATTCCACAAACCTCTGTGGTGCGAAAACAATATATTTTGATGGGTTAGATTTTTTGCAAGCAGTTCAGAGCCAAGCACGTGTGGACAACAACAACGAGTTTCACTGGACAGAGAGAAGACCGACAAAAGAAAAGTCATAAACATGGGACAGAGACTATATATTGAGGAAAGTTGTACACTGGTGCAAAACAAAAATTGCACGAAATAAACATACAAACTATTTTTTCCTGGCTAGATGAGACAAAACTTGTGAGGCTTGACCTGTCCGTCTTCTCAGTCCAGAGATCAAACAGGAAAGACCTTGGCGCACTAGCTGTAACCATGGCAGCGATCACGCTAACATCCTCTTGAAGCTCGCATCACTGTGACACAGGGGTCAATGTAGATTGAGTAGGCAACAAGGGAGGTAACCCGTGTCTGCATAAAACCCCATTCTAGCTCAACTTCGTCTATCTCCGGTACCATCCGTCACCTCCGATTATCGGCTTTAATGTAATAACAGGCAATTTTGGCGGTATATTTACCGCTGCAGGCAATACGTGCATCGCATGTATATAAACGTACCCTATAGGACACCAAGTGCATTCCGCGCCAATAAAAACCGACAAAGAGCAGGTAACAGCAAAGAAAATGAAGAAATAAAATAGAACTATTTAGCATAACATAAGGCCAAAAAGACCAATGCAACAAGAGAATCATGTCACGTAAAAGAGATTTTTTCATAGGTCGATTAATTAGGTCAAGCATCAGAAGCCTCTCTATGATACTTGCAATAAATAACACGACTACAACAATTCTGTACATATTTACAGCTCTAGCTTTCAAAGAACAACTGTCTTCATCTTCAGGAGTGGCTACTGCACTCTTGCACTGTGGCGTATGATTTATATAGCCTCTCTATGACGTTCACAGCTACATGCCTAGTCATTACATACAAGGTCTGTCACCGAAGTAAATCAATGGACCGTTTTATACAATGGCATAAAACCCATTATAGTTAAACTATAATCTTCATTTACACAATATAAGCCTCGGCTTAATGTCTAATGACCAATAAAAATTTGTTCTACAAAATTTATTTTGGCTTGTGTTTTTTAGAAAAGTTTGTATTACTGGATAATATATTTTAAATGTAGGAAAGAACATTTTCCTTGCCTCCCATGTATAACAGAACAAATTTAAATGGAAAAAACTAAAATGTACAACTCATTTGACATTAATAATTTTATTTAAGATCAAATTCTTTCATTTCTAAGTGTATCAATAGAGCTTAATGTTGAAGGACACGCATGAGTTCGTGTACGAAAATCTTGGTGTGTGTCTGATTGGTGTTTATCGTCGTACTCAAGAGTATGTCAAATATATGACTACGTTGCCGGTGTATTGTAGAAAATCGGGAAGGAAACCTCGTAAAAAAAACACCTCGCAAATTCCGCAGCCTTCGGAAAACCCTTACAGAAATTGAACCCATGACCCTCAGGGTACTGATGGCGACTCATAATAAACCACTCAGCTGCTATGTAGGAGAGTCTCAGTCTGTCAAATTATAGCGTGTCATTTATTTAGTTTGATAAATTCAGAGCACAACAGGCTTTGAGTCTACTTACAGGTCTGATAACATGCATGATAATGATCAACAGTCAGTGGAGAGTATATACAATAAAAAGAATACAATGACAAGGTATCACATTACAGGTTTAAAGTCAGGTATAATTAAATACTTAGTGGCATCACATATAAAGTTTTAAAATATGTAAAATATAATTTTATCACAGAAGAACAATTTGTTACCACAGATAAAGTCAAAAAAGTATTTTAAGTATATTACATTGGCATAACAGTTTAAAAGAAGAGAGCAAACAGTTACCCAAGTAGAGATATAAAAAAAACAATACATGTATAATTACCTAAGAAGAATTTAGCTTAAGAAGTAGTGTAAAGATAAAAGATAAAATTAAAGAGCAAGTTTATTTCAGTTATTACAAATTGATCACACATGATTCTTAATTTTTTCAAAGTAACCAAAAATATCAATTGATGGGTTAAAAGATTAAACCTCGTGATAGAGTTTAAAAGTACGTTGAATAAATGAGGTGTTGCGAACATTTGTTCTGGGCACATTTGATTTGAGTAAATATGTATTTCGTAGTGATCTTGTTGGTAAATGGTAGTTAACTTTATCCACAAGATAAGGTGAATCAACCTTTGGATGTACACATTAACACAGGAAACGTAAATCCGCAGTCTTGCGGCGTTCACACAAACCAGGGAGATTAAAAACCCTTACACAAATCGGCATATTTAGTGAAAGAATAGGGTACATTAGATTTATAACACAAACTTTTTTTGTACCTTTTCAATTTTTTTTCGACAAGATATTTTTGGTTAGGCGACCAAATTATGGACGCATATTCTAAATGGGAACGGACCATGGAAATATACAACGACCGTAGAGAGTCTGTTCGTGTGAAAGAGTTGCACGATCTTTTAAGACAATTTTATTATCGTGTGTTTTAAAATTAAGGTTGCTTGATAAGATAACCCCCAGATCTTTTACAGCATCCACACGATTGATAGTGTTGCCATTAAAATTGTAATTATACATAATTTCTTTGTTTTATTGGTAAAAGAAATTGAGTAACATTAAGAGGTATTTGGTTTTAAATTCCAACGTTTACACCATTGCACAAAGCTAGTATAAGGTCGTCCTGTATGAGACGAGAATGGCCGTGGCATTCAATGGTTTTAAACAACTTTGTGTCGTCAGCATAGACCCATATCAATGAATGACCGAGGAAGGATGAAACATCATTGATGTAGATGATGAAGAGCAGATGCCCGACCAAAGATCCCTGAGGCACACCGGAAGCGACAGGTCGACATGATGACTCTCGGCCATTTAAAACAATGCTTTGTTTGCGGTCTGTAAGATATGAATTAAGCCATTGTAACATAGGGCCCGGGAAACCATAGAATTGTAGCTTATGTACCAGCTTAGTATGACACACAGAGCCAAAAGCCTTTATTAGATCCAGGTACAAAGAATCCACTTGCTGCTTCGAATCAATGGCCTTTGTTAAGCGGTCTACAAAACACATGAGGTTTGTGTGAGTGTCTCGATCTATGTTTCACAAATCCATGCTGGTTGATGTTGATTGCTTTTTGAAGATGACTAAAAACTTTATTGTACACAGATTTGTCAAATATCTTACTAAAAAGGGGAAGAAGGGATATTGGGCGATAGTTTTCAACCTCGTTTCGATTTTCCTTTTTAAACATTGGCACGACATTCGCCAACTTAAACAGAGAAGGGAAACGTCCACTTCTCAGTGAGATTAAAAATATGAAACAAGGGCGGGGCTAATTCCTCGTGACACTCTCGTAACAGAAAGCCGGATATATTATCCCACCCACTGGCTTTATTTACATTTGTAGAATTTAAAAGTGTCACAATTTCGTCTGTATTCGACAAAAGATCAGTGACAAATTGTGGTAAATTAGGAAGACCGCCCGTTTAAGCTGAAGTAAAAACACTGTAAAAATAATCGTTAAAGAATTATAAAATGCTGTTAGCGTCAGAGGTTTCATTATTTCCGAAATGAACAGTGTGCGGTAAAGTTCCTGATTTGTTCTTCATTTTCATAAATCCCCAGAATATTTTAGGATTAGAGACTGACGCGCACTCGACGTCATTGATATAGTCTCTGTATTTCTCCCTGTCCAATAACTTAAAGGTTTTACGAAGTCGGCAAATTTTGCATAGTCAGTTGTAGATTTTGACTGTTTGTATTCTTTGTGCGATTTTTCTTTATCTTGTAGTGTTGACAGAGCAGGTCATGGTCGAACCATGGAGGGTATTTACGTCCCGATATCCGCACTGTGGGAACACATTCTTTAATTATACAGCAGTGAGGATGTCATAGAGCATATCAACACTCGCGTCAACATCCGCATCATCTAGTATAGAGCTCCAGTGAAAACGTGAAAGAAGTTGTTTCATATGAGTAAAGTCGGTTTTCCTAAAGTTGTAGATCGTGTGATCTGGATACAAAGCCTTTAGACTTGAGTTAAGTTTTAATCTCACAGGGAAGGGCTTTATGTTTAGAGGTTGCTGCATTTTCAGTTATTTCTTCTTCACATTCAATATTGCTTCCACAAACAACATCAAGCACATGGAATGGAATGGAAGTTAGTATTGATGGCACATGCAGTTCTAAGTTATTAAAATTATGCGCGCCATTACTTTGCATTTTTTAAGTCAGTAGATCAGTTAATTTTAAAAAGTATTGACTTAGAGTTTTAAGTGTGTATATGTGTGTTTATAATATACCCAGCTACTGCTTTAAACACTTTGTCGCAACTTTTATTCGGGTTTAAGATGTTGTCTATGTTAGACGATATGCCAACACACAATAAGCGATTAAAAAGAACGACACGAGACACATTATGAAGAGAGCACTTTAACAGGAAATGTTCAATTGTGTCAGGGACTAGGCAACGGTCATAGTTACCGTCAGGGTGTTTATTTGTTCTGTGTAGATAACAATTTACCGGAATGTGACCGGAAAACAGACGAAACAGTACAACCTCGCCTTTTTGAGAAAGAGTAGTGGATGAAAACTTTGTGCAAACAACTGAGGGTTGGAAACGATAAAAAGCTCGACCAGTTACAGAAGCATCCCATCTATCCTGCCATAAAGAAACGAAGTGGCATTTAACCAGAGAAAATGATTCAGCTACAGACAAACCTATATCACAGTTAATTCGAGGCAACGTCAGAGATTGTTTGGATAATTGGTCAGCCCACTCATTTCCCGGTACACCTGAATGGCGGGACCCAGGCATAGTTTACATTACTATTTTCAAAGGAAAGTGAGGTGATTGTTTATAGTATTTCACATATTATTGGACATTTACAAGAAAATTTGAATGTTTAATGGCTTGTAGGGCGCTTAGGCAATCAGAAAAAAACAACTGTTCGATTTGGCTTAAAGTCACTTAGCCAGTTATGAGCATTGAGGATAGCCACCAGCTCAGCTGTGGAAACACCATTAGAAACTCGTATAAACGAAGAATATTTTAATTCTGGGGCAGAAAATGACACACCCACTTTTCCTGTGTCTGGACATCTCGATGCGTCCGTAAAGATCTGTAAAAAATGATTCCAATTAGAGATTATCATTTACACAAGGTTTAATGATATTGACAGGGTCTGTTTTTTTTTTGTTTTTTTTTCATATATGAAATCAGAGACATTGAGATATTTGGTATGTGAAATTTCCATGTGGGAAATTGCTGAATAAAAGGTTTATGAAGGTTATGACCTTGAGGAAATAAGTTAAACAACTTTAAAAGACGTATTCTAAACGGAACTCTGATACTGTTGTCACCAAACAACCATCGTACCAGGACGGCTGCAGTAAAACAGAAGCAGATGTATTCGACGAGATGCACAGTTTAAGACCAAACTTTAAAGTACGCATTTACCGACGAATATCCAAGGGGAATTCCCTACATGAAACCTGCAATACCGATAAAGGCGTGGACCGAAGTCCCCCACTACTGATGCACAGTGCTTGACATTGCAGCGAATCTAATTTGCTTTTTTACAGATGTGCTGGCTGACTCACAACAGTAATTCAGGCGCGACCGTATAAGTGGCCTATAAATGAGTAACAAACAGTTTTTGTCAGCACCCCAAGGCGTGGCTGTAATACATCTCATCAGGTTAATAGTGTTTTGGCTCTTAGATAACATGTAGCTAATATGTTTTTGCCATGTCATTTTTTTGTCAAAAATGAGTAGTCTACCTACGCCAATAATTTATAAGACTGATTTTATGCTAATTCATGCAAGAATTATACGAATAATTTATTCAAGATTTTATAGAAAATCCACGAAAAACTTATAGCCAAAATTCAAGATGGCTGCCAGTGGGCAAGCCAAGACATCTTAACACCGGCTAGGTATACATTGTCCAGCCCTTTTGTATGTGTAAATAGGCCTTTTCTAAGCATCAGTCTCAAGTGTTAGTTGGTTCCAATGGTCATTCGGATCAGCGACGCCTCAGTGACGCCTTAGCGGACAGCCCGACGAGGTCCTAGCCAGGCAAGGTCATAGACGCGTCAATCTTTTGTATTGTAGTGTTTATTCAAGATCCAAGGCACAAGTACAGGGCTTGAACATATATATGTACAAGCCCCGTGACACATAGAGGCCGATGAGATTCAGTATGCATGGAGCCTTTGGACACTACGCACTGATAGAGGCCTTATAACTGACCAAAGAAGTTTAAAATTTTGAGAAATACCATGATAGTTTACAGTGTGTTTGTGTATTAACAATGTCGGGTGGCGATGATGATTTCAGGTTTACACAGAATCATTTCATGGAGCATGCAATGGACTTGAATTTCATAGATCCCTCAGAAGAAATTTTTACTGATGATGAGTTTATCGAGTAGGAAATTAATTTGAATTTCGGCAATGGGTGTTCTACAACACTGACTCAAGAACATTGTACTGTTTTTAATAAACAGTCGGAACAGAAAAGAGTACATACACAAGACCTACAAGAGGAAATGTCAAAATGTAGGAAACAGGAGGGGCGAGTTATTTTTGTTTGTTAATAACTGTTATAATCTGAAATATATTACTAGTAAAATTCAGACAATTTCAGCAGCTTTAAATGACTTTAAAAATGATCAAACGTATACCGTTATAGATCTGTGTAAACTTGTATAAATTCTTAAATGTAAAGAAACGTAATATTTTACCCCTGAAAAACATTTACAATGCGAAACAAGAAAATAACATTGCACAAAATTCCACAAATAGGCCTACACAAACCTGTTGTAAAAACCAACCCACACTTACACGCGTATGTTGGCTAAAGAATTCAATTCTCAAATATTTCATTCTAAACGATTAATACACACACACAACTGTATGCAACATTTGATAGCCGGTCCCCTTAAAGAGTGCCTGGGAACGTGGGTGATGAACGGGTCAGATGCCCCACAGGCAGGCTCCCAAGAATAGGCCAGGGGCAACACTTTCATAGACGGTCCCTTTAATAGTGACTTGTCTGGGGAGTGTGGGGATTATGTGCAGACAGCTGCCCTCAGGCACGCCCCCGGGAATAGACAGGGATAATGCTGTCCTACGCCGTACGCACACATGTTAAATTGCTCAAAATATGTACTGTACAGATTCATATGATACTTTAAATGACACGACCAAGTTATTTACCTAATAGTAAAATATTAGCATAAGTTAAAAAATTATTTGGAAATAAATCTAACACGTTTTACAGTTTTTAAGCCTATTTTAAACTCTGATGGTTGTAAACTGCTACAAGATGTTATTGAACGATTTTATGAATGATGTGTAACGAGGCAACTCTATATAAGTGTCAGCAAATCTATTTTTATTAACTATACAAATACGATAAAACAAACGGAAGATGAGTACAAAAATGGGGGTGTTCTCCATTAACTCGGGAAAATGAAGTCAAAGACTTGGGTGTCATGCTCTATAGTAATTAAACTTTTAGAGTGTATGATGGTGGATCCCGTTAAATCATCTTTTAGAATGCTTGGATTTATAAATTTAACACTTTCATAGACGGTCCCTTTTAAGGGTGAGTTGTTGGGAGGGCGGGCGGTGTGAGGCGAGCCGCCAGGTGCCATTTTGGGGCTTCTTTATATTTACTGAATATAAATGATCTATCATCGTTTTTTTAAATTAAATTCTTAGTGTTTAATTTTTGCTGATGATGCCAAATTTTTCTTTTAGCCTATTTTAAAAACTCTTACGATTGTAAATTGATACAACACGATATTGGTCGATTTTATATGTCATCAAGGCTTGGTTTTATTAAGAGAAATTTTTGTAATAATACTATTTTCAGCCATTAATTCCGTGTAGATATACTTAATTCGCAATAAACCTAAATATACATCTATGGACACCTCATCAATCCTTTTTTATCAGAACATAAAGAAGGTGTACAGAAGAAGCTTGGTAAATTTCCGGATTTTAAAGCAAATTTTAATTATTATTATATACTCTGTCAAAAAAGAAACACATAGGCGAAATATTATTAGAATTATCTCTTTAATATAAAGGGGGATAATTCAGTAATTTGTTGGGGTAGCACAGTTAAAGTTGGTACAAGTATGTGGTAATATTCTTGCTATGGAACGACGGCAGCGGAGGCGAATTCATCACCGAAAAGCGCCGCACGACGGCGCCCCCATTGCCATAGACTGAATGGATCTTTGAATCCGGGCATGTGGAATCCATGGGACAGTTGCGGAAGCGTCTTATTCGCTGGGTTACGCTGGCGTAAACGTCTGTCCAGTTCGTCCCAAAGATGCTCAATAGGGTTGAGATCTGGCGATCTTGATGGCCATGGCAACACATTAATGTTCTCATCCTCTAGGTATTCCACTGTTAAAC
>JAVFBZ010179039.1:0-15565 GCA_032466195.1 Katharina tunicata
TGGATACAACGTTTGAAGTGTTTTAATCCAATGAGCTTCTCTCTCCAAGCGTTTCCGTTTGGTTTTCTCTTCAGAAGAAAAAACAGGATTTTGTTTCAATCGGCATGATTTCAAAATGATCTATGACCGAATGGCCAGGAAGGGAGAAATGTTCACCTATTGTGGAGGTAATCACCTGTAATCTGATTGAACTCAAATGATTGTTGTTATATATCAATATAGTGAACTTATCAAGGAATCTACAAGATATGGACACATTAATCTAACCGTGAATAGATTATTTTCACGTTTCCCTTTTTACTTCTAGACTGCTGTGAATTTTATATTCTGAATCGTTTTTTATTGTAGAATAATAATATGTAACTTACAGGAAAACATATTTTTTGCTACCTCTTTTTCAAATTGCTACTTATTTTACAACTATTACGTCAACGTATCTTACGTTATATGAACTACAAAACAGTCATTCATTTTTTTCTTATTTGTCTTAGTTTTCTTGCAAAAATGTGTTAAAGTATTAAAATAAATTTAAAAAATTCCAAGTTTCAATAAATATATCTCAAAAACGTAAACAGCTATTTAAAAAATGAACATTTTGATAGTTCAATATAATGTGATGAAGTGTGCAAAAATCATTACTGTAGGTATAATAATAGCCGAGGAGTAGGCATTTCCCCAAGTACAGTACTGCGACAAATAAAAGCAGACAAAAGAGCTAAATTGTTTTTCTGATCTTTTTCTCGACACGTTTAACGCTTTCATGCAAAATTCATTGAAGTTATTTTTTTTTTAAATCTAACAATTTGTTAGTTATCTCTTATCTTTTCAGTTTGTGTAACTAAGCTCATGTCCAACGTGAGTTGAGCTCAGTTCATCCTGTGATCATTTATAAATTAATTTATGTTTTATAATTAATATCGGGTCTTCTGTAGTATAACTATTACTGTTTCTACTTTGTGAATTTGTAATTTGACGGTTAGAGTAACCATATTTGACCATATTTGCCAGTAGTGGCCGCAGGAGGTTTATCTGACCCCAACTTTATTTACGTGGGACATAAGCTGAGGGGAATGTAACAGACATCTGGGAATGCTGGAAGAAACTGTTTTCGACGTGGTCGAAATACACGCCCCAGTTTAACATAGAAAAGTGAAGAAAATTACCATACAATGGATAAACGACGACGTGTTGAACGCGATTCATACGAGATATTATTATCTTCTGAAATGTAAGAACACTAAAGACCAGTTTTTGCATAATCTGTACAAAAATCAACTAAAGTGTAGTAGGATGGACGCGGCTTAGTAAAACTGAATATTTTAAAATCTATTGTGGAAGAAAATAGAAATCATTCTAAATCTTTATGGTAGTGTATGCGAAACATACTGCCACACAAATCAACAACGATACCAAATAGAATGGTCACCGATACGGGAGATATATACGAAACAAGTCAAATTACCGCTGAGTTTAGCACTTTTTGCTCCAAAATAGGTCAACGACTAGTGGACTCTCATTTCACAACGATATGAGAAAGGAGCTCTGTTTCGTGACTGTGTTAATTATGTTGATGACATATAGAACTCTTTTATTTAATCTGAAATCAAGTCAATGTCGGTCAATAAAGCAACAGGATTGGATGGCATAGGTGTTCGACTGGCTTTCCTTTTATTATTTGTTTTCTTTTCATTAAAGTGTATCAAGTCTTCCTTAATACACTTTCGGCCTGAATATCTCCAAATAAGTTAATAAGAAATGTTATTAAAACTGTTTATATCATTTTCAAGACTGATTTTCAAAAACGAGTTACAGTTTCAAAAATATCTAGTGTAGCATTTGATGAACACCTTTACTCTCAAGCACATGCTAACTTTATCAGCAAAAAAAATCACGGAAGTTCTATCTTTTGTACAACATAAGAGATATGTTACCTCTAAGTACATTAAAAATGATTTAAAATGCAATTATTTAAATTTCAGAAGAGAGCTTTTCGGATCATGAGGAGATCTCCCCCACGGATTTCCACGAATCAGTTATTTGCTGATCTACAGTGGTTATCACTGGAAAAACTGATAACTGGACAAATCTGTAGTAAAATATGAAATAAATGATGGGGACCTGTATGCATGCTTAATCTTAACACGTTCAGTCGAGGATAAGAGATGCTCTTCGCTCGAACTTTATTCATGTCGGTGAAGTGAGCACCCGTTTCCCTACACCCTATTCCTAATTCAAACTATTTGGAATAGTCAACATTCATAATAGGGGGGTTAGGTCCATAACATTTTCGGCATTTTGGAACAGGCAATAGGGTAATAAGGCCTGTTGAAACAGGTAAAATAAAAATGATTATGAATATGCGTAACACATATGAATAAAGAGCAACAACTGAGATAATTTCAAAATGATAGAATGGATATTAACGCAGACTTAAGTTGTCGAATAGGGTAATGAGCGTAATTCTCGAATCGGGTAATCTTACAGTGAGGTCACAAGGGCAGCGCCGTATAGAAAGTTGTCTAGTGTATCAGGAATAGGGTAATGAGTCTTTAAGAATCGGGTAATATTGTGCGAATAGGGTAACGGGTACCACACATGGTCTCATTGGGTTTGCTTGTTTGTTTGATTGGTGTTTAACGTCGTACTTAAAGGTATTTCATTTATATGACGACGGATTCTCCACTTCTTATTCTACTCTACTCAATACGGCGGAAAACCGGGAGGAAACCTCGTCAAAACCGCCACCGCGATTGCCGAAGTCACCTCGTTTGACTCCCTTATATAACTCGGATCCACTGAGACTCGACCCCGTGCGGTACATCGAAAGAATATCTGCAATCAGACGCGCTAATCACTGAGCCAGGGCGAGGGTCCCTGTCTCATTGGGTAAAATGCACGATCTTGAATCGGGTAATAATTATACTAACAGAGTAACGTCTGCCAGACACGCTCTAACAAAATAATATGGATCAAATTAGACTTGGAGGTAGAACAAAATTGTATAATTCATTGAATTGGGAATATGGTGATGAGTATTGTTGAATCGAGTAATAATTGTTCGAATATGGTAATGGGTAGCAAACATGCACAAACTAGGTCAAATGGAAGAGAAGATGACACAACACCTCCAGGTAGAACAAAACAAGAATTGTGCCTGGAATCGGGAATAGGGTAATGCACGCTGTTGAATTGAGTAATAAAGATTCAAACAGGGTAACGTGTACCAAACATGCTTTAACAAACCCGTATAGGATCAGAACAGGATACAAAACCTGCAGATAGAACAAAATTTCCCAATTCATTGAATTGGAAATAGAGTGATGAGTATTTTTGAATCAGGTAATACTGGTGTGAATAGGGTAGCTGGTAGGAAATATGCTCAAAGTACATTAACTAGATTAATATATGGCACAAGTCATCCAACTAGAACAAAACGAAAACTTTGCCTTGAATCGGGAATAGGGGGATAATGCTTGTTGTTGAATCGGGAAAAGTGATGAGAATACGGTAAAGTTTACTAGACATGCTCTGAGGAATTAATATGGGATCAGAAAAGGATACATGATCTGCAGTTTGAGCAAAATTTCACAATTCTTTGAATTGGAAAAATGGTAATGAGTATTGCTGAATCGGGTAATACTGCTGTGAACAGGGTAGCGGGTAACAAACATGCTCTAACTAGATTAAATTGACGAGAATATTATACAGTACATCCAGGTAGATTAGAACGAGAATTTTGTCTTGAATCGGGAATAGGATAATGCACGTTGTTGGACCGGGTAATAATGACACGAATAGGGTAACGGGTATCATATATTTTCTTACAATGAAACATGGAAGAGAATTAGGGTGCTTAATTTTCGAGTAAAACAAAATTTGATTCATACATTGCATTGGCGATAGGGTAAATATATGCTTAGTATTGAATCGGGCAATAAAAGTGTGAATAAGGTAACGGGGGATAGGTTTGCTCCAACAAGATATAATGGATGTGAAGACAAAAATTATTAAAATTTATTGAATACGGAAAAGGATGCGTATTTCTTAATTGAGTGTTATTTGTGTGAATAGGATAACGTGTTACAGACTTCCTATAATAAAGTAAAGTTGGTGTGACCAGGGCACGATATATACGGTCAGTTATACTCAATAGCATAATTGATTGGATCGAGAAAATGGTATTACGTATTGTTGAAACGAGTGTTTTTTTTAGAAAATATGGTAACTGGTAACAGACTTGCTGTAATAGAGTAAAACTAATTTGAACAGGTTGGTGCGAAGAAATTGTCTGCTGCATCGAGTAGTGTAATCAGTTTTGATCATTTCCATAATAACATTGTGAGAAGGATAACTAGCTACATAACTTCTCTAGCAAGAAATTTGATGAGTTTTATAACCGTATGTCAAAATTTACAAGACAACATATTGTCTTTGCAATTCCACGGCACAAGACGCACCCGTCAACCAACAACAACTAGCAAATGGTGTTTAGATTCAGATTTAGAATCAACTCCGATAATTTATGCCATTTTATCTTCACATGTAAATTATAACATAAGTGTTATATTCCTGTAAACAAATGGTACTTTTATAATATTCATACTCATAAAGTTCTTTTGCTAGTGACTCGTACCTGTTAATAATTACATCACTCTGACATTTTTTGTTTAATACATGCCACATTATATACTATACGTGATATACATAATTATATACATTATATAACACGTGACCAATGCTATGCCTACTACTCAAACATTTACCCTAAAAACTGTCCATTTTACCTGAATGCATCATGCCTGATAGGCGTTTCCTATCCACACCATCATTATCCGATTCAAATATGCTTTTAACCACATTCTGAGTTTAATGCGTCTGATCATTTATAATTTGATAACTATGCCGTGATTTCTCGTACCGTATTATCATCCAAAAAACAAGCTGGAGTGTGTATGTTACCCGCTACCATATCCAAATTGTTATTAGGCGATCGTCGTTGCCTAACTTTTTCCACCTGCATGTCTTGTATCCGTCAATTTTACCTTCTTAAATCTTATCTGGAGTTGCGCTATTCACACCAGTATTACCCGAGTCAGCAATACTCATCACCCATTTCCCAATTCAATGAATTATAAACTTTTGCTCTAACTGCGTGTGTTATATCCTATGCTCGTAAATTTTACCTTCTTAGATGATGTGTCGCAGGCGGTAATCCTTCTGCTTTTAAAGATCCATAAAATCAATTTTATACAAATAATATAAGCTCAACAGTGTTTGTTTACTACACAGTTATTTTTATTTATCTATGATAATTAATTGTTTACCTTTTAAATCACTTGTGATAATAATTGTCAATATTTACAATGTTTTATATTGTTACCCCGTTGTGAACGGGATCTAGATCTTACTCACTCTCTTGTTGGCGCTTTTGTTGTTGTTGTTGTTGTTGTTGTTCTTGTTGATGTAACACTAACTAAATGGACTATTTTTCTGTCAATAATGTTAGGATTGTTCTGACAATGTTGCAATATATACCTAATAGCATTACGCAAGTCATAACGGAGCCGGAATTTTCAATTTAACCATGGTTTTCTTAAAAAGCGAGTTTTAAAATGGACACAACACAAAATGTCAAGGCTTGAGGCGTATTTTAATAATACATGCTTTAAAGCCTGCAGCCACATGATTCGTATTAGCTGCCGGGCACGGGGTTTGTCTTGCAGTGCGGACTTGTTTTATAATATTTTAATGTCTTGATCTGTATATATAGATATTTTTTGTTAATATAATCCCTTTAAATTTATAAGATACTTTCTAACATCATAAGTAAAAATGTTTGTTGCTTATAACATTTTCAATTCTCCTTTTATACTCAATATGTATTTTTTGCGTTCATTACATTTTAAACTGTTATCAGACCTGTAAGTGGGCCTTTGGGCTGTATGGATTCTGACTTGAATAAACATAAACATAAACATTACCAGATTCAGCAATACTCATCACTCAATTTCCAGTTCAATGAATTGTGAAATTTTGTTCTACCTGCAAGTTTTGTATTCTAATCTAATCCCATATTGGTTTGTTAGACCATGTTTGGTACCCGTTACCATATTAGTGAAATTTTGTTCTACATGCAGGTCTTGCGTCCTATTCTGATCCATATTAGTTTGTTAGAGCATGTTTGGTACCCGTTACCCTATTAGTGAAATTTTGTTCTACATGCAGGTCTTGCGTCCTATTCTGATCCATATTAGTTTGTTAGAGCATGTTTGATACCCGTTTCCCTATTAGTATCTTTATTGCCCGATTTAACAACGTAGATACATACCATGATTTCTAAGTTCTTGTCGGCATGGGAGAAGTGTTGCGTCTCCCTGAAAACGTGTAGGCTGCCTAAATTTAAGGGCGACCTGGGCATTGTAAACATACCTGAGAAGCTGGCGTTTTTGAAACTCAAATTTCTCGGCGGCCTATGTTTCAGTAAGGATCTTTGGGCATGTGTTGGCCGGGCCGTTATCCATCATAAACTAAGGCCACACACCATACATAATCTGTTCCACTGGACAGAACTCCCAGAATATGTTAGACGTCATCCAGAGGTCCTTCATAACGCGTTTAGATTTGACAGGTCTGTTACTGAGCCCTCGTGTTGGAAGGATGTGCTGGAACAAGCATGTATTTTAACCCCTTGATTGTAGACGGGCGTGGCAGGCCTTTTGAACCAGGTTCACTTGCTGCCAAGGGTTTCCTACATGTTTCTGACCTTGTGGATAGCCGGAACAGATCGTGGATAATTCTGGAGAGTAATTTGACGGCTTTTTCCAGTCGCCAGCTTGATAAATTAAAATACCATATCAAGAAGTCTTGGTTTACCCTCCCAGAAGGCAAAGGGGCAAGAAACAGCTATTTAATCAATGACCTACCAGTTGAACAAATCAGCTCGCGTACCTGGTACAAATGGTTGTGCCAAGCTGACGAAGAAAAATCCACGTCCCTCACAAAGTGGCAGTCTGTGGGACTTTCTCCAGTATGTCGGGATGATGTTTTTAAATCTGTGTTTGAGTCCCCTGTTCCCAATCGTGATAAGATCATAAGTGGCTGTTGCTACACAGGCAACTCTGGGTCGGGATCAATTTGGTCCGTGCGTCAGTGACAACCACGGATCTTTGCACCCTCTGCAAATCGCCTGGAGAATCCTTTGTCCACCTGTTTCTCAAATGTGGCGTTGTTGAACAGATGTGGGACATAGTTAACGACATGCTAACCAGGTATACGCGGCGTCCAGTGTCCTTGGGTGACAACTTCATTATTTTTGGTGAAGGTTTTGCCACCAACATAAATTGTCTGAAAGTTGTCCGCGCCGTTACTTTGACAGCAGTGGGCACCCTATGGCGTCATCGTTGTTACGCTTGACCATATCGCGGCGTTTCGAAGGTTTTTTCTGCGTGACATGACACACCTACTATTGCTCGAGTTTGAGAGGTCGAGGCGTCGTGGGAATATAGATGATTTTGTCGACACGTGGTGTCTTAACAATTGTTTTGCGTCAGTAAAGGATGAAACTCTGCAGGTCAGAGTAGATTTTTAATGTGTATTGTCTAGAGTTTTAGCTAGTCTGTGCAGCCATCTATAAGAGGGTCGTGGCGTTTTAGTCACACTAGATGAGCAGCTCTTGTCTATAACTTGTAGGATCTAAGATCTCTCACAGCCAAGATTGCTGTGCAATACAAAAAAAAAGATTGATAGATAGATTAAAAAAAAAAAAAAAAAGATAGATAGATAATCTTTATTTTCAAACTCAATAATCTACATTAGGCATGCGCCTCTTTTCGTGCAGGTCGAGGTATAAAACGAATTATAAATATATATATATATATACAATACATATACAAAAGATATAAATTAACATACAAATCAACATTGAATAAAATAAATGCAACCGTTTTTTTTTTTGCTTTTGTTTTTTTTATTTCAATGGCCTATATACAAATAACATGTAAATATTGCATTGGTCCCACTGTTTGCAAATAAATTAAGCTAAACTTGTTTTAATGAGTATATAATGTACATGTATACATATGAGTGATTGTAAACATAGATAATTAAATAAAATGAATAATTTTCATTGAGAATAGTAAAATCAATAATTTAAACTAAAGCATTATTCGACTTAATTTTGACTTTGTCTGTAAAAGTACATTGGGTTGAAAACACTTTTTTAAACAAATATTTTTTACGCTCTGTTTTAAAAATATTTACAGATTTACTATTTACAACAGAGAGGTAGTTTGTAAAAATCTTCTGCTCCATTTACTCTAAAAAACGTGCGTTACCCTAGTCTCGACTCATAGCACAATTGTCGTTTTGTTTTATATGGATATCTTGTTTCATATATTGCCATCCATTTAACCTAATTTCAGCATGTTTTCTACCCGTTACCCCTTTCGAAGAATTAAAACCCGATTCAACAATACTCATCACCATATTCCCATTTCAATGAATTATAAAATTTTGTTTAACCTCCAGGTTTTGCGTCTATTTTCATGCACATTGGTTCAATAGAGCATGTCTAGCATCCTATTCATATCTTCATTACCCGATTCAATAAGACACATTACGTTATTCCCGATTAAATACACAATGCCCGTTTTGTTCTACCTGGATGTCTTGTGCCATATTTTCATCAATCCTTTTCGAACAAGTGTTGCCCAATTCAACAATACTCATCACGCTAGTCTCATTTCAGTAAATTATACAATTTTGTTCTACCTGAAGATCTTACGTAATATTATGATCCATATTAGTTAACTAGAGCGTATCTGGCACACGTTATCATATTCGTATAATAATAACCCTATTCAACAACGTGAGACCATATGTCTGGTACCCGTTACCCTATTCGCACAATATAACCCGATTAAAAAAGACTAATTATCCTATTCCCGATGCAGTAGACAACTTTCTATACGGCACTACCCTTGTGACCTCAGTGTTAAACTACTCGATTCTAGAATTACGCTCCTTACCCTATTCGACAATTTAAGCCTGTGTTAATATCCGTTTTGACATTATTAAAGTTGTTGCTCTTTATTCATATGTGTTACCCATTATTTTAATCATTTTATTTTACCTGTTTCAACAGCCCTTATTATCCTATTCCATATTCCAAAAGTCGGTAACAATCAGGACTGCCACATCTGTTGCAGTTTTAAAAACAATGTGATCTTACTCTCTTTTCAGTATCGTAATGTAAATTTATTTTTTCTTTATTTTTTTAAATTATTAATATTGTTTTTTATTATATTTTATTATTTGTTTTTATGACATGTATTTTTTTTACATTGACTGTGTTTTTTGTAAATATTGCCCATTGTTTGCATGTCTATCATATATTATTTTATTGTTAAAATATTATTTCTATAAAAGGCTCTATGCTTTTCTTTCTGAAAAAAAAAACTACGTTTATTTTTTTAAATATTTAGTTATTTGTTTTGCAAACAAAAAACAAAAAAATAGTTATGTATTTATTCCTGTAATTATTTAATATTTAGTTGTCTCTGTGTTTTTGTATATATAATTATTTTCTACTTGGCCACTAAGTAGACTAGCCCTTTGGCTAATTCTGCTACCCAGACAAAATAAAAGTTTTTATTACTAGTAGTTGTACAGCTTACGATGATATATTGGTGTCGCTATTACTTGGCATTAACGTCTTTAATTCTTAAAGTCTAAGCGTAGCAATGCTTTCTCTACATAAACTATATTTACTTTACTTTTCCAACAAAACCCTTCACACTTGTTGGCTGTATGAAAGGCTATACATACCGTTAGGGTCCACCACGGTCATTTCAGTAAAATGCCCTTGATCACTGCGCTAAACACCAATCTACCAATCTGTCAGTTTTGATTAAGATTCACACTATTTCTACATAAACCTAGACGTAAACAACAATCAGGTAAACTAGGCAACCGACTGCTAAGTAAGCTGTTTTTTGTGTGTGTTTTTTTAACCTGAAAAAGTCTGCGATATCCAAATGCAAGTGGGTGTCGGAATTGTTCTCATCTTGGAAGAATTTTAGCAACTGTATCGCAGAGATGGACTGTTCCAGTAGCACCGTTCATCATCAGTCGCAACAGTTGACAAAAGGTGAGATATCTTTTTCAGTTTTCAGTTTCCTTTGTGAAATCGGCAAACAATCCTATGTTCGATTACCTCTCGAAGACGCTCTGAGCAATGATCAGTTATTGTCAACTATCTTTATGGTCTCTCGTTAAACTTATTTAGACCTACCAGTCTTCTGCGGCAAACTTTGACATATTTTATCATAACATCAAAAACTATAATGTCAGTCTTCTGTCAAAATAAAAATTGAATTTACAGTTGTTGTGCGTCATCTGGATTCTCAAAGGCTGTTGTTTCTCCTTGATTCAATCGTGTTGGCGGCGGCTGCCGCATCGCAAACATATTGAAGTTTTTAAAACAAATTTAATTTATGAAAAATTTAAACACCTTGATTTGATTCTTAAAATTAGAACGGGAACGAGGCATAACCTTTGGTAATCGTAAACTGGCAGTTATGATTTTGGAGGAGGAAGGTCTTCCCTAAAAAGTGGTAATTGAAGCGTTGATGATCTAGGCCATGCAAAGTATTTAGGCCATGTAAAGTATTTAATAATTATAAGACTGCTGTTGTACAGTAGTTCTATCATTGTACATTTCTAACGCAGAGCATTTCTAACGCAGAGCATTTCTAAATGACATACGTGTATATACAGATATGCGTTTATATTTGTATCGATCTTGCTGGCCGGTAAATTGATATTGACATAAATATAAGATGTATGGTGAATATCAATCTCTTTTCTTGAGAGGACTAAAGACGCCGACATGTATATCTTATTTTTTCTCTCAGTCACAGCGAATTCAGAAGTGGCAATTTCAAATTTTGTTACTGAAATCAGTACTGGACGGTTCAGTAGAAGTTGGCACACTCGGCACCGTAGTAGCTGGCACACTCGGCCCCGTAGTAGCTGGCACCGTAGGGTTAGGCGGGCAGGGATTCGCTGAAATCAAGGTTGGAAAGTTCTAAATGAAACAAGGGTAGGAAAGAATGAGTCTGTTGACAATAAAGCTAGATTGCAGACAAACGTCTACGAATAAAGGTGCTTATAACTGGTAAGTTTATTGAAATTTAGTTATGGATACATATGTTAGGGTCTTGCTGGACTCTTTGGTCGATTTTGAGAGAAATGTTTTTTCCAAAGCCTTTCACCAAGACTACTATTAATCAGAACCATATATATTTATTTGGATATATATTTTTTAGATTTGGATTCCAAATATTACAGATATGTGTTTTTAGAGAAGATCCAAGCATTGTCTCTAAAATTATTATAATTTGATTGCAAGTCGACAGAAAAAATACCATTGCTGGAACGCCAAATAAATTACTTCCCCTAATTGAATAGACATTGAAGGGTCACAGAATAAGTTTAATATATATAACCTTAGGAAACCGTAAAAAAAAAAACCAAACCAATTCTTTCAGAAAATCGAAACACGTTTAATCGCACGTTGTGGTCTATGCAATGCAAACAAATTCTACAATAAATAGTTTTTCGAGAAATAAAAGCTTTTGAAATTTAGAATCTGACAAAATCTGAAATGCCTAAAAAATGCAATTAAAGATTGTCTACTGTCTACATTGGAATGATTGGTGCTTGAATGGCTAGTTGATTGTAAATCCATTGTGTATTCTATAAGGTAGAATACACAATGAATGAAGTGACTTCATTCAATCTAATCTATATGATCAGCTTATGAGAAGTTTATTTGAAGCAAAATTATTTATTTTTGTAATAAGACTGTCAAATTAGTTTTTACACCAGCATTAAGTTTGAAATGCTTATCTTTTAATGTAGGCAATCAAATAATTATTCAATTTTGAGCGGAGATGGTCCAGCAATAGGATTAAACCGAATGTCTTTGGTATATAGGCCTATACAACAGTCAGATGGCATACTGGGTCGCTCGGTAAAGTAGTCATTTAAATAAAAATAACATTCTCGATAAGATAAATACGTCTCCTTAAAAACAATATTACGCCCCTCCCACACCAAATATGCTAAAATATGTCACAAAAGAGTTTTTTTAATAACTATAAGCCAAGTTTGCTAAACAGTATTCTTGAATGTTATACATATATTTGTTTTTAATGCATGCTAACCACACTACTACAGTCGCGGTCATACAGCAAAAATGATGCTTACATTGTGAAAAATGTAACCTATACTTTGTAACTTCACATATTCTGGACCGAGTGTCTAGCTAAACCAAGCACCACGTAAAACAAAAATTATTAGCTCTAAGACATTGGGCAGAGTGTAGAAACTAAAACATCCTAACACAAATGTATACACGGAATTTTTATTAGATTTTATAATGTTTCAAAGACAAATTGTGAAATTGCGCCCACTGTTCATAGAGCAAAATTTTTATAATCCGTCTTCCGACCATATACGTACATGGGTGAAGTGACAGATTGCTACGGTTTTTGATGGGAAGTCTACTAAATACCGCGACTAAATATTTTCTGGACATAAGTGGACGCCAAACAAATAAAAAAATGTATATTTACCTTTGCTTACCTGGTACGCCTAAACACTTGACACAGAGCTCTTTGCAGATCAGCAGCGGTTCCAGATTGCAGGCTTACAAAGTGGCGATTGTTTCCCCACTACGAAGACATCTAACGGAAAATTCTTCACAGGATCCGATGTTCGGCCCACATGTTGTTATTGGCACCGTGGAAACGACCTGGAACATGAGCAAAATAAGCACAGCAGTCTTCATCATGAATGGCCTACGGACTGGACTATCAATTTTGTGGTGAAACACCTGCAGCAAGACGACTATATGCATGCACTAGAACTATTTGAACTATTTACCCGCTATCAAAACTATTCAACTGTTTAACCCAAACAACCAAACAATACTGTATAAACATAAGTTACAGACTGTAATCAATATACATACATGAAATATATCAAATTTAAAAAAATGATTTGAATGTCTCTGTAGAGTGTTAAACCCCAATATTATTGTGACTTTTCAAAACACACGGGCACATTGTGTTCACTTTGTGCGTGCGTATGAGGGTCTGTCAATCCATCTGTTATTCACGCCCACAAGAGACAAATGGTAATAAGAAACTATTGTATGTACTCTTATTGTTGAAAATGTTTAATATAGTTGTTTGTGCCTTTCTTTTGTGAAGTAAAATACAGGCTTTCACAACCACAAGTTATATATTGCAAGCAAAGGTTTTCTTGAACCGTTAAAAGGAGATGCATGGCCATGAGGCTAATCTTTTGTTAACGGATCAGTACGGGGTGACAGCGCTCTATGTTTTAAAGACTTTTTCCTAATTTTAACATTTTATTCTAGCCATATTTCAAATGGTGCCGCCGTAGCTCTGCATTAAATCTACTATACAGTATAAGGGCTTTCTGGAATATCACTTAAATGTGGTTAATCAGGGGTCTTCACATGATTTTGGGATTGCAATTACCTGAACGCGATTTGGATTTTTTTCTAATTTTAAAAATTTATCCTGGCCATATTTCAAATTTCGTCCCCCTACATGTAACTCGTCATTAAATATACTCTACATTATAAGGCCTTTCTGAATTATTAACTTTCATGAGGTAATTCTGGGATATTCACAGGGTTTTGGACCCCCAAATACCCTACCGTGATTAAAACTTTTTTCTCAATTTAGCAATTTATTTTGGCCATAAATAAATAAATAAATAAATAAACAAATAAATGAAATAAATGAAATAAATGAAATTAAAGAAATAATTCTCATTGTCGTACCTTTTCCAACTTCTCATAATCCAGGTCAGTTAAATATTAAGAAATCGGTTCAGTTTTACAAAACCAAACACTGAACAAACTTAGTTAGAACATATTCTACTGTCATATTGAAATCTCTATCTGCGGCCATTGATTCTAATCCATTCTATCTGTTTGGATCTGCTTTTTGATGTGTTTACAGCTAAGCGATTTTGTTTACTGCAAACAAGGAAGATCTAGATGGTTATTAGTGTAAAACGCAATGTATTGGGGGAATAGTACTTTTCCAACAAAGGCAAGTCCTTCGTATACTTCTTCGTAATCTGATCACGCGAGATCTCCTATATCGCCCAAGACAGATCTCTGAGGCCTCGTTGTGACGTTTTGAAGTAGTCTGATCAATCGGCAAAACCTCGCGCTATTTCTCATTATTTCGCTGTCATCACTATGCTGTGCGCCGTACGTTCGATGAATTCCCAGTGGGTCTCTTACCCTGACGTACCTATGCAAGAAATGTTCTCACATTTTAAAAACTGTAAACTTTGATGAACCAGAAAGATCTAGACCCAACCTGCTATTCGAAGATATAGAGAAAATTTTGCCTTAAATATATTTAGCATTAAATGAAAACATAAAGAACACATTATATATAGTGATGCCACTCTACCTTAAAGTTTTCAATACAGTTTTAGACTCCGGCATAGTAACGGAGAATTGAACTATTGGAATTATTAAACCCATCTTTAAACAAAACGGAGATAAACACAATCCCGAAGATTATAGACCAATAACACTTCTTAGTTGTATTGGGAAAATCTTCACAGGTATTCTAAATGATAGAATAAATCAATATATAGAAAGCAATACCATTGTAACACAAGCACAAGCAGATTTCGCACTGGTTATTCTTTATTGGACCATTTCTTAAGCCTGTATTCCTTAATTGACCTGTTTCGTAATAAAAATAAAAACTTGTATTGTGCTTATATTGATCTGAGCAAAGCTTTTGACACAGTATGTCGCAGTGCTTTGTGGACGAAGCTTTTTTAATGTCTTTACTGGTAAGATACTAAGAGTCATAAGAAGTATGTATGAAAATACAAAGTCATGTATTAAACTCAATGACTCCATATCTGATTTGTTTATATGTAATATAGGCGTCCGACAAGGAGAAAACTTATCTCCCCTGCTACACCAACGACTATTGTGAAGCGCATCACATAACTGGTCTGGACATAAGCCTCTTTATGAAACTATTTGTGTTAATGTATGCCGATGACACTGTTATATTATCAGATACTGTCACTGGTTTGAGCACTGTGCTTGAAATTTACAGTAATTATTGTGAAATCTGGAGATTACGGGTAATATTGACAAAACAAAATTGTTGTGATTCAAAGAAAACGTAGCACAGATGTTTTCCGTATGCGGCAGCATGTGTTAGATATACTAACAGAATTAAAATACTTAGGAATCACTTTTTGTAAAAGCAGTTGAATGTTGAAATCTATTAAATGTAACATTGAACAACCTAATAAGGCCTTTCATTGTCTACAAAGAAAGATTCGGAATCTATTCTTGCCGATTGATTGTATACTATAATTGTTTGACCAAATTATAATTCCGTTGTTACTAAACTAGTGTCCAAAAGAAACGATACCACATGTTTGCAACGACATAAAATAAAAACTAAACAATGCAGAAGTT
>JAVFBZ010179050.1:0-10152 GCA_032466195.1 Katharina tunicata
TTACCTAAACTCCAATAGTCGTTTGCTCTCTCATTGGTCAATAATATATATACATTTTTAAAAAACACATCATTACAGTGAAGAAAATCAGCCTCAACGACACTGGCAATGGACAAAGAGGCCAAGGGCAGGAATGCCATCCCGATGCCCCCAAATCATAAAGAGCTTCATGATGTCCCAAATCTTAAGAGCTTCCTGATGCCTCCAAATCATAAAGAGCTTCCCAAATACTGATTGGGCTTGTATATCATTTAATAAGTTATAAAAACCAGACTGTCTTAACTTTTCACTTCTTTGGTTGTTTAAGAATATTTTGCTTGAAAGTTAGGAAGAGTAAGTATGTTATATTATTTCTATGTAGACGGGCATTCTAACAAGGCCCCCAAGATCTACATCAGGCCGGGTGAGGCTCTTCGCTAAATAATGATCACGAATTGTGTACTAAAAAAACGTTTCCTCCTTAGGAGGGGGTATTTTTCAATTAAGTGCAACTCCAACGTGTAAGGCCTTTTAGAACTTCTGAGCAATTTTGCAACTTCTTATAATTCTCAGAAGTCAAAACATTAAGCATCAACTTCAAAATTGCTAAACCTTGAAAGGATTAGGTTTAAGTTTTTATTACAAAAACATATCAGGTTTGTCTTGAACACACTTTCAAGAAAGTAGTGTGATAGGTATTTCTGTTTTTCTCGGAAAATCACAAATAAAACTACATCGGAGGGCACAAACTGAACTGTCTAATCCAATTAAAAACGCTTAATTTGTTATGCATCTGCGGGGGCTGGTCGGCTTTTGATATTAAAACAATTACAAGGATCTTATTATATGGGAG
Organism: Katharina tunicata; assembly: GCA_032466195.1. NCBI lineage: Eukaryota > Metazoa > Mollusca > Polyplacophora > Chitonida > Mopaliidae > Katharina > Katharina tunicata. Next base: position 833 of record JAVFBZ010179050.1, read on the forward strand.
TTACTAGCAATAAGATAGCCAAACGTGTTCTGATAGGTTTGCTAGGAGCCCTTCAAAGGTCTATCGATTTGCCCGTCACGTATTGGCATTGTAAGGATGGCTTGCAACGCATCAGTGACATAAAGGATTAGTGGCAGACGACTGCTCGGAAGAGATAATAGAAGGGATTAAAGTTCCCCTATGATCAGGTCAACCCTCTCGAGACCCAATTAAACTTACCCTGTCATTACAGACGCGGCGAGCTCAACAGGCGTCGACGCTAAATCTTAACCGATGATCGTCCTGACGATCGGTGCAAGCTCCCCGGAGACCGTCAACACCAGTCACTCTGATCACACGTGACACATCCATGACTATCTCATAACCTATGATTTTTTTTTCCATGCAATTGTTGGACTTTATGAGGTTGTTATCCTCGTTTACTGAACACCGGGCTATTTCCTTGATCGAACAAACCCAATAAACATGGAGACGGTGATTCAATGTCCAACTGAACAGCCATTAATTTGACACGACTCAAAAGGAGTGAGAAATAATTCACGAACTAAGAATGCCTTTAAAACGGCAACAAATTGGTCTAGTTTTCCGACTTTCTTAAATCCTGTCATATCCACGCGCGTTTACCACTTGACAAAGCACTATTGTCTAGAAATGTAATTATAGCCGCGGTTTCACGGCCAAAAGTTGGTGGTTCTGAGCCGGCTCTGATATGGATTAGATTTTAGTTTGCGTTTACACGGACAGAAAAGGGTGGACTATTCTGATCCAGATCAGAATAGTCCGCCTTTTTTGATCCACCAAATTTGATGGGTAAACAATAATCCCCATCAGTTTATTTCACCTACAGGTGGCGCTCTTGGAATGCCGTGACGTTTTCTTGGAATCCCGTGACGTTTTCCATTGTGTAGCTCCTCGCTTAAGCTAGCTGGAAGTGTGCCAAGATTCCCGCGATGCTTGCTGGCAGGGCTGTCAAAAGTGCAGTATAACTGCAAAGCTCCATAAATTGGCGAACTAAAAGTTCTGATTCTGATCCGTATGAGAGCCAACTCAGTTTAGTTCACCTTTTCGATGCCCGTGTTACCACGGCTTATAAAACAACGACTGTTTTATAGCCGTGCACAGCATTCATCAATTTCTGATCTGTAAAATGCAATGGCAGCCAATTATCGGTTTTACACGAACCGTTATGGCTGTCTTAAACAAAAATCCCTGAAAAGTGTCAAATTTCTTTTGAAAAAGGGAACTTCAAAAATGCACCACGTCAAACTGTCAATATAACATCGTGGTTCCACGATTTGTTCAAGCGTTCCGATAAGATGAAATTTGTTTAATTAAGTCAGAATTTTGCAAAAAAACTACAGCCACTTTATCTTGTCACTTATCTAATATTAATGTGTAATAATTCATATTTAATCAAGTTATAAATAAATTAAAAAATAAATAAATATACACACAAGGATATTTTTAGCACGCATGAATTTAGTACTTCAGTTCTTAGTAAGTCGGTCTGTAGTACTACTAAATTTAAAATAGTGCATGAATTGTTGTCTGAAATTTGCTATAAAGCGTGTAGAAGGACGAAAACCATGCCTAAAATTAATGCAATTTAAATGAAAGACTAAACATTTTAATGCGTCCCTTTTGACTTCATCATTAACTTGTGATACATGGAAGCAGTTTCTCGGTGACTACTATTTTTCCTCTCTAGGTTTATTGTCTGGAATTCATGATAGCCACGGAAAAGTTCAAATATCACAATGAAGTCGGCCCTCTGACTCCTCTTCAAGCTATCTTGTCTTGCCTGGGAAGAGCTATTTTGGGAAGCATATGGTGTGACTAAAAAGCCCTGACCTGTTCCAATTTACACTTTGGGACCATGGGAAAATGCTGATGAGAAAATAATTGACCAGAGAAAGGCTAAATAGGTGTGAAGAGATAGCTGAGGTAGTTTGTAATTCGTGAAAGCCTACATCAAATTCCAGACAGTACTTCTGTATCAACTGGAGGGTAGTTTTGTGCTTTTTGGAAAGCCAGTCCATACACGCTTATAGAAATGTGAAGTAATTCAGAAAATGGTTCGTTTACGCTAAACTTGTCATGCAAACCTGAAAAATCAGTCTTACAAGAAGTGTAATTGGTCTGCAGGCGGTTTCCATTTCCAAGTGGTTCAATATGTGAGACAATAGGAGCCGCATTTGTTTATGGTGTGTTGCACCACATATTCCACACTTTATGTAAATATACTGTGAAATACGTCTTGTGCTTGTTATTGTCCAATGAAATACGTCTTGTACTTTTTACTGTCCAATGACATACCCTATTGTACTTGTTACTGTCCAATGACATACGTCTTGTGTTTGTTACTGTCCAGTGAAATACGTCTTCTTCTTGCTGTCGTCCTATGCTTGCTGTCGTCCCATGTCATACGTCCTATGCTTGCTGTCGTCCCATGTCATACGTTCTATGCTTGCTGTCGTCCCATGTCATACGTCCTATGCTTGCTGTCGTCCAATGGCATACGTCCTATGCTTGCTGTCGTCCCATGTCATCCGTCCTATGCTTGCTGTCGCCCCATGTCATACGTCCTATGCTTGCTGTCGTCCCATGGCATACCTCCTATGCTTGCTGTCGTCCCATGTCATACGTGCTATGCTTGCTGTCGTCCTATGGCATACGTTCTATGCTTGCTGTCGTCCCATGCCATACGTCCTATGCTTGCTGTCGTCCCATGTCATATATCCTATGCTTGCTGTCGTCCCATGTCATACGTCCTATGCTTGTTGTAATATAATTCATGGTTTCCACTGATAAGTTTTGCATAGTATAAGAGGAACGCAAAACTCATTTAGATCTCATTTTGAGTTCTTCGGAGTTACACTACTCTTGTAATATTATCCCGTGTTTAAAGAAAAAATCACAAAAAGATTTATAAACGTACTCACCCATTAAACGTGGAAGAGTCCAAAATAACTGAAAATAAAAAAATAAATTACATTAAAAATTGAAATTACCACACTTATACCGACTGGCAACATAGGTTTGAAGGTCGACGTAATAAAAGTTCTCATAATCTCAGCAGTTTGAGAACAGAGATGTTTGTTAAAAAGTTCGATGTGGTTTCGTTAAATCGAATCCAAATAAAACCAAAGCTTAGCTAGTACATTTTATCTGATTGTCTGTAATGTAGGTGCAAATTAATTTAACATCCAGGAATTAGCACACTTATCAGTTCCGACCATAAATTTAATAAATTTTCTGCATGACATCTTTAAAATTCACTTAAACAAATAATCTTGGATCGATTATATTAGTTAATGATTCGTCACAGTAAAACTTGTTTTACATAACGTTGTTCAATCTCGGTGAACCCAAAATGCAATTGTCATACATATTACAGTTTCATGGCTTGTTCACTTGTCTTTGTGGACGTTTGCTTAAAACATCCAGAAATCTGTGCATAAATCTGCACTGTCGTTTTATGAGAAAAATTATTTTCAGTGCATTTCATTTAGCAGTTGATATTTAGGGAAAATCTCAACAATAAAAACTTTACAAGCACAATTTTTTTATGCCGGCATGGACATAATATTACTATATCATTTTATCAGATGTACTATTTACTAGATCATTTCAAACGTAAAATGAGATAAAGAAAAAAGAGAAGACGCCTCGGTTGGTTGTAGAACGTGTATTAAATCCAAATCATTCACATATGATGTCGCAATATAGTTTTTTGTTGCGTTGTTCGTTTAAGACTGGCTAAACGTTTGAGCAACCCAGTCCTTCAAGCTAAATAGTAAAGCAGAAGCTTTTGGTCATAAAATTTACTTTAAAATACTGTTCATTTGTTTGACTGACATTTTAGCTATGGTTCTGAGAGTTTTTACTGTGATTTTTCTTTTGCGGAGGTCGCGTAGAATCCAATAACCCGAATGATGATAGGTCGTTGGTAGAATGCATGATTAATTTCAGTTGTAAACCAAGTGAGGCGGCTCAATTGCCAGTTGCTTCGAGAAAAGAGATGCCTTTCAAACTTTAATCAGACTATTAGGCCCTTTTCCCTACCAGTACTGTTTCAAAAGAGCTCGAATACATTCGCATGTTACAAATTGTCGTTGGCTAATGGTAGTAATACTCAATGCGACACACACATATATTTTTTGTAATTTCCGCCTATTCACACTTTTAGATAACTGTTGTAACCACGAAGTGTATAGCCAAACCGTAGAGTGTCGGTTCAGAAAAGAAACTCACTATACTCAAGTCAACATTTTTAAATGTACCAAAATTGTTCGCTTTTGAATTGGCTACTGGTCCCTAATTAATGTCATGTCCAGCAGACATACCTCAGGCAGATTTTCACAGTCAGGACTTTATTTTTTTGCTCAAGTCAGAAATTGTTTAGTGGAATCTACCTCAGAACGTGACAAGTCAACCAGCCTCCTGTTTTAATACATCTGCTGCTCCGAGTTAATCTTGGCTCTAAATAAATTGTTCATTTAACTGAAAGAAATAATAAACGCTAAATGTCTAGGTATTCATATCAGACACGTACAACGCATTTAAGGTTTTCAAGTTAAACCCACCAAAAACTCTGCCACTAAGGTGAAAAGGCAAAAGTCTTTCTTTAAAGTCTTTGGTACAATTTAAGCCGTTCTTTGTTGAAACACTTAAGATGTGGACCGAACAAAGATTGATGCTTCGACCAACGTCTAAAGTCATGTGAACGGAATCTGGATTCTTTATGCTGCATTTCTTCCAAGTGTCACTGATAAGAAATTCTCCTTCAAAAGAAATCCCTGTTCGGAATTAGGTTTTGGGTCCCCACTATCATCTCTACTCAGGCGACCCTATTGAACACACTAATAGCCAATGTCTGTTGAATGGACACAGCAATCTCAGAACGCCGTGGCTCAGTAGCTTATGCCCACCTGCTAAGTACAGTGACTGGATTAGGAATGAACAGGGAAAATGATATTTATGGCGCTTGCAGTTCTAATTCATTAGAACTTCGGCCGCCATTACTTTGCTTTATTTTAAGTCATTGGATCAGTTAATTTTAAAGCGCATTTATTTAGATGTGTAAGTGTTTATATGTGTGTTTATCGTATACAAAGCTACCTCTTTTAAACACTTTATTAGTTGGTTTAAGAAGTTGTCTATATTAGGCCTAGCTATGCCAACACTTTATAAACGATTGAGAAAATCGGCGCGCGCAACATTATAACGGGAGCACTTTAACAGGAAATGCTCGATTGTACCAGAAACGAGGCACGAATCACATTAAACATTCAGGGGTATTGTCTACCGTGATTTGATGACAAATATTCGGCGATGGATTCGCAAATCGCGTCGGTTTTGAAAAGGTTTACTCCAAGTTTTGCAAAGTCCGCATATTTTTTAATACGAGTGGTCTTAAACTTAATAGCATCCTAACAATATTTCTTATTCAAGGGGAAGATAACAAAAAAACAAAGTCATACTCAAGTTAGACAAGATGTTAATAAAACTGCCATTAGATTTTTTGTAGAATTCGCCGTTTTCCACTCAAAGACACTTGAATTGAAATACCAACGTAAAATGTAAGGTGGACTTTTTACGCTACATTTCTTGTTCACCAGGGTATAACTGTATGTTATGGTGTTGTGCATGCTATTTAGCTTTATTCTGTACATTTGTATGGGTTTCTCTTTCGCTGGGGTTAAATTTTGATTAGTTTTTGGTTATTTTAATCTACAAAAAAATAAATAAATAAAACATGGCGTAGAAAGTCCACCATACATTTTCCTTGGTATTTCAATTAAAGTGTCTTTCAGTGGAAAACTACGAATTCTACAATAAAATTGACGGCAGTTTTATTAACACCTTGCTATGGACTATAATTGAGTATGACTATGTTTGTGTTTCTCTTCCCCTTTAAACTGTCTAATCCTTTCGCTGTCATACTTTCGTGGCAAATTTTACCACGCTTGATTTATCCTTTTTGTACCTGAACTTGTATCTGTAAGTGTTTATACAAAGAATGTTACGCCGAGCAAAAGTTAATTACAATGTTCTAAGAATGAGTCAGCCTAAGCATAGTTTACATGGCTAGTTGCATTGCAGAAACTAATACCGGTATCATGAAATATGTACGTGAAAGAATTTTCACAAAAAAGCGTAAATAATTTAGCTGGTGATTTTACGCGCACAATTTTAAAACAAATCAATTAAAGGAACTTTTACTGTAAATAGAGCGTAAATATTGTGATCCCTTTTTTGCTGCTGATATTTTTACTGACAGAAATGTCGCCAAAGTTAACTTGACTCACTGACCTCATAATCTTCCTCTACACGTCTTCGTCTCTCGAAAGCGGCTGGACTACTTCTTGAATCCCTCATCATTGGTAGAGCTTCCACCACTGTGACACAAACAACCACTAAACATAATCCCTGCGTGACGGTTATCATTGTGTCGAGCAAGAGATGGCGATTCTTTACCAGTAACGATTAATATCTGCAAGAAAAAAACGAAAATTCAACGTAATTCAGATATGTATTGTGGGTAATTTTAGGGGATTGCCGCCAGACTACACTAATAGAAGTACCAATAAAAAATAATCCCCACGTAATGGTTACCATTGTGTCGAGCAAGAGGTTGCGGTTCTTTACCAGTAACTATACATATCTGCAAGAAAAGCAAATCCAAAGTAATTGAGGTCCATGTATTATGGGTCATGTAAGAGATTTGCCACCTGACTGCCGTGACAGAACTACCACTCAACATAATCCCTATGTGACGGTTATAATTGAGTCAAGAAACAAAATCAAACGCAATTCAGATATGCAACATGATGTTTAAAAATGGCTGCCTGACTCTCCTGACAGAACTACCACCGACATAATCCCTGTTCGGTGATTAGCCTATCATTATGCCGTTTAAGAGAAAGCGTGGTTCTGAAACGATCTGTGTTCACAACAGTAATAAAACACAACTCTGATATATTTATTAAGATAACAATCACCAATTCCCTTCTGAAAACCGTGACACAGACAAACACTAAACATAATCCCTGTATGACTGTTTTTATTGTGGTAATAGCAAAAATACATCAATCTTTTGTCACCAGCGATCAATATCTTAAAGAGAAAAAAAGACATCACTTCGATATCATAACATTTGAGAATTCCTCTTCGACAACCGTAACGAAAGAGAATGCCTATGATATATACGGTAATCATCAACAGGTACAGATCATCTACCGTCAACGATTGATATCTGGTAGAGGACATCACTAACCGATGTTATGTACATTTCATAATTATAGGGAATGCCTTCTTGAAAATTCCGGTATTTTTAAGAAAAATATTACGTAATATATAGAATCTTATACAAGTATACACCTTGGCAAACCAAATGTATTCAATTGAATTCATGCACAAGTAAAGATTGATATGAGTACCATTTATGTTTACATCAATGTTCTTGAGTAAAACTGACGGGTGTTTTTTTTTTTTTTTTGACTTTGGTGGCTGAATAAAAGCTGGACATATTTCTGTATACTGCTTTTTTGTTGTGTTTAATCGTTGGCAGTCTATAAGATGATACCTTGAGCATTTTAATGTAACCGAGGGTATATCACTTAATAGCATTATTTCCACTGATGAGTTTTACAAAGTAGAGCAAAGTGACTCAAACAAAAGATACACATGGATGCATGGTGATTCAATATTTTACACCGTTATCAAACATTTATTAGTTGACGTGGATAGGAGATAATAATAGAACATCAGTTAAATGTATCAGATGCAAATGTTATTTCTATTTGTTATACCCACATTTGTTTAATATTAATTATCTCCTATCTACTATTCTGGTATAAATACATCTACAGTATACTAGTATAGTTATTTCTTCATTCTCGATAAAGGTTTTAAAATAAACCGAAATATTGAATCACCTTGCATCTGTGTGTATGTTTTGGAGTCGTTACTTTGCTCTACTTAGTATATCACTTATATGATAGTTTCGCGTTGTCGGTGCCGGTGTTGCTGGGTTCAAAACAGTTTCATGCCAACATCAGTTTTGATTGTATTTATATATACAAAAACAATCACACCCTATATTGTCAGTTTAATTTTATTATTAAACCTAACAAATACACATTGTGTATGTTTTCGTGTAGCAAACTTTATCTCAGATTCATCTGATTCAATAAATGTTTGGAAATAGTCTACTGAAAAAAATCAAAATTCCAAATAGCAAATAGCGTGGACTATGACCGGCTACTGTGAAAACTTAAACTACCGCCACCTTCTTTAGGGGATTTTGATAACACTCAGTTTGGAGTATAAAAAAAAAGACAAATCTAATTTCATTCTGTATATTCCTAAAACGTGGACCGAACTGAATAGGAAATCGTATTCCTTTTGGAAGTGATTGTCATTAGTTTTCTTTTAAATTGTTTGCTGTGCGATGTAGTTTAAAGCGATGTAAGGTCCAATACAGACTTTTCTGCCACTTTTAGAAATTCTATAATTAAAGAAAGACCTAGACTCATCGGAGAGTTGGCGGACATTGTAAACAAGAAAGCCTACAATCAAGGGTGGGGACCAAATTCGCAAGACCTAACTCGTTTAACATGTGATGCTTGTCGACTGGTTGGTTGTACTACCTCCTTGATTGTAAATAAGGTCATCCGTTAGATGTTGATACACCGGATTACAAGACTCAATTCGTCGCAATGAAAACGGCAAATAGTACTTCATCGACTTTAACATCAGGGCGCTATTATATCGACCTCTGTCTAGGTGTGACTTCGGTCTATTTCGGTTTTCTTTAGTTGGTGTCTGGTGGAACGCCAATATATAGGAAACCTTGTAAAACACTACCAGCGATCTCGAGGAACACCAGTCAAGCTCACTACTAAACTGAGGTTCGGCAAACAGCAGCCATCTATGCGATACAAATAAAATGACTAAACGACGAAAGAGCTTAACATGATCGATGGAAGAACTATTACTGCATATGCTGCTTATTCAATTAGCTGCATTGTGTTGCAATTATGTTATACTATTTTTCACGCAACGCGGGCATGTCTATGACATACGTGTAAGCTACGGTTTAGATCCGACATTTAATTTGGCCTTTGACAAACTACTTTATACATCTAAGCCACGAAAACTACAAAACTGTACGTAGGCCTATCTCATACTTATAAACGACATACATTTTTCAAATAAATAAGACATTTTTAAGGAAATTGTTTATGACTATGTTTAATAACCATAAATGCAGACAAGCGGGAACGAACCAATCTAATTTCGCTTATAGACTTACA
>JAVFBZ010179050.1:16849-35695 GCA_032466195.1 Katharina tunicata
TTCGAACCTTTACCGGGGGCAGTGAAGGGGACTCAGCAGGACAAGTCTCAACCAACTGATCCACCAGGAGGCCCTGTACCAAATTCAAAGCCAAGAAACTGGATATATTGATACAATGTACTTGAAGATGTTACTGCTTGAAAGTTTCTGTGAAATTTGAATTTATAAACTCCCATAAAAAAATCACACATACTTTCAAACATCAGGCAGACCTCGCTTTACTTGAGGATAGCAACTTAAAATTTAACCAATGTAGGTAATCGTGAATCTCATTTTGAAGGATAGATTCCAGAAGGTTGTCTGAATGAACGCTAAATCCAATTTACATAAAATTAAAATTTCCGTTTGAGAGGGATTTCAGGAATAGAGCGGCTTTGTGTGCAGATAGCTGTTACAGATGCGAGCATGGTTTGATGTTTAAGATACACGTTGCAGTTTATTGTAAAGATTGTCTAGGATTCTTGGTAAATTTCGAGTTAATAATCCCTCTGGTCAAACGCCCTGTGACACATAAACACATATCACAAACCTGAATGATCTCGCCTCGTCTGAGACCAACGATTGCAGATTACATCAGGGAATATTAGGGCGTGGGAGTCAATCCAGCAAATGGGATTTTCAGAAAACGAAAGTAGATAATGTTAGGGGAAAAAGAAGCAAACAAATCTAACGTAATGCAGTTTGTCTGACAGCAATCTGTTCTCATTTGAATAATGGCCAAACTATTGGAGTATGGTGTCTACCTGTCTGTTCCAAATCTGATGCTGAACAACGCTTTACAAGCAGGGCTTTCATCAGACGATATTCACATCTACACAATCTTTGCCGAACACAAGGCCTACCTAAATTTATCTGACATTCTTTCACTGATCAAAGGTCACTAAAGGAACGTTTCTATTACGTTCTAACATTCGGTGCAATGTTTAATCCTGAGTCATAAGACGAACGCCTCATTGGTGTCCAGCCTGGTCCGCTTTTAGTGATATAATTTACTGCTGACGAATAACCTTTGCATACAAGTTCTTTTTTGGCGCAATATGGCATTTTTCAAAATCGTTTTTTACTTTCTATTTGTTTTTTTTTAAGAATAAAATAATTATAGAAATGAGTTTATTTAAGGCCTATGTTCGATGGGGAAGAGAGGGCTTCGTAGTGGTTTAATTCCGAAATTGAGAAATGTCCATACAATTCTGCTCCCATGAAATTAACGATAGAATCACTTTCAAAATTATTTGTAAAGCTATAACCTATTGGTGTCCATTATGACGGGCAATTGCAAATGTAGATATTACTTGTGCGGCACTGTGCCCTTATATGCACAAACTGACGTGTACAAAACGAGGACACGCGAAATGACCGGGACTCCAAACAAATAATTGTCAAAATAAACCGAGATTATCCAGTTGAACTTCACTGATTTCCGGACATAAATAATCTGCTTAGATAAAAAGTTACAAAATCATGCCAAGCATCTGCTCTGGTGCACTCCTGTTTCACTTTGAACGATGACTTCATTTTCTGGAAGCAGACGATAAATCAAATTCCGGCTTTGGGCTTAACCTTTGATGTTTAAAAATTCCATATTTTATCTTTGACTTACGGTACAGAAATCTTTCGTGAAAGTTTTTAACAACAATAATTTTATATTAAGTTTCAAGATGGTTTAATTCCGAAGAAACCTAGTAACCCACCCCGCGACCTCTACAAAACTAGGCAAATGGTCATATACATACCTTCGGTCGACAAGGGGCATCGAACCCATACCAGATACAGTGAGGGAATTACGCGGTTCAACGCTCAACCAATTAAGGCCTATTCTCAAGAAGACCATAGGAGCAACCAAGGTATATTTTGAAGTTTTGTTTACCCATCTATAGTCGAATCCAAATATGTATGAAATTTGGCTGCATCCTTATTTCTATTATTATTATATAACAACCTTCAAGTACTTGAGGTTGCGCATTTATCAAGTGCTAGGCCAAATATATTTTATCAAGCGATTTTTAAACAACCGACCTGCAGAGAAGAGACGTTATCAAGTTAAAATTTATGGTTAAACTGATGCAACCCAACGTGATTCTGTGTAGACCGGCCACCGCTATAGAGGATAACATGTATTTCGACAGGTTCAAAGAGAAATATATCGATTTATTCGTCATATGCTGAGCCACAATGCTGCCTTTATAATTTGCTCATCAGATAAATATCCTTTGCTGATGATTTAGAAAACCTGTGATAATTCTCAATAAATCCAAATTTCCTAAACTCGTTGGCAAATCTCTAAAGATGCAATCAGTAAAAGACACATACGCTAATGACCTGGCCTCATTTGATCACGATGAATACAGATCGAATTTGAATCCCGCTCTTCTTCTAAACGACTATTTTTCAGAAAATGTATTGGATTTTGGAGAGGAAATTATTGTTTCACACGACCAAATATATTTAAACCAAAATTCTGCTTCAAAGGCTTACAGAAGAGCTCCAACAAATACGTTCCTTCACCATTATATTTCAGCAGAAGTAGCGATCGGAACCTGTTCAATATTTACACATCAGTGTAGACATAAATACAAATTACTGATCTTGTCGACAACAAATTTACCTTGAATTTAATTTTCCATTATAGACGGGTTTCTATACATTGGAAATGTTTACCTTTGCGCCAAAATATAATACCAATAGAGGCTATCCCTTAACATTGCCTCAAACAACACACAAGATTAAATCAATGTGGATAAATCAGGAATTTCATTTTGAAGATTGAATTCGTTTAATATTAAGCTTATATTTGAGAGGAATTTTCAAACATGGGAGTGTTTTGTCTGGGCTATTTCTCTAGTCCTTGCACAAATTATCTTGGGCGAATCACAAACACGATTTGCCCGGCCTCATCTGAGACCAACGATTTACTAAACCAGTGCAGGTCAGTCATGGATCTGATGTTGACGAATAAATTCCAGACAACTACATGAATGGTGATCAAACGTGGGAGTCAATCCAGAAACTGTGATTCCTGGAATCAAATATAGCTAAAGTTGGAAATCAGGCTTATCGAGAAGGATTGAGTTTGTCTAACCACAAACGGTTCTCATTTGAATAACGATAGAACATTTGGAGTAGATCTCCCCAGCCTGTAACCACTTTGATAATGCATTGTTATTGGGGTATACTAACGGGACACACATGAGGCGATGGTGCGCCCACACAACCTACGTCCAATACTTCCTCATTTTATCTCAAACTACTCCACCTACAGAAACAAACCAAACTATCTTTTTAAGGGGAAGAAAAAAAACAAACAAGGTCATACTCAAATTATAGTCCATAGCAAGGTGTTAATAAAACTGCCGTTATATTTTTGTTAGAATTCGTCATTTTCCATTGAAACTCACTTGAATTGAAATACCAAGGTAAACTGTATGGTGGACTTTTTACGGTACATTTCCTGTAGTGATCATTTCCCTGATATTACGGGGTTGTGGATTGTATTTAGCTTTATTCTGTACATTTGTACGGTTTCTCAATTCGCTGGGTTTAAATTTTAGTTAGTTTTGGGTTATTATTATCTACAACAGAAACAAAAAATAAAACATGGCCTAGAAAGTCCACTTAACATTTTACCTTGGTATTTCAATTCAAGTGTCTTTTAGTGGAAAATGGCGAACTCTAAAAAAAACTGTAACGGTATTAGTAACACCTTGCTGTCGCCTATAATTTGAGTATGGCTTTGTTTTGTTTTTTTCTTTCCCTTTAAAGGATGTAGCAGTTAGAAAACAAACGGACTGGTGGTTATTTTGAGAGCTACTGAATTGGAAAATAAGTCATGCCATGTTCTTGGTTCAGAACTCATGCTCTATTGTCATAAAACAAACATTTCATACTCAAACTAATTTTAATGTTAGAAGAACACTTTTGACGAACACGCCAACTACGTGAAGCCAATAAGCTGGTCTAAAATCAGTCTAGGTATCAACTGTTACGTGCATTGCATTATCGAACGTCGGTGACAAAATGTCTCAAAACGACCTCACATAAACCACGAATTGTTCTGTCTCTTGGCATTGAATTAAACAAAATCAGAACACGAAATCCATACTTTATAATATATTTCGGCTTGATTAGGCCATCATCAGTTAAACATATTTAAAAATGATATTACAGCTGTATATTATCTATACCAACATGACTTCCTTGTTCGCAGTTTCTCTTATTCTATGTTACTCTAAACTGATCAGTGGAACTACTGGCTTGTTTTATGTCTTTTGTGGTTTGGGGGTTTACTACATTATACGACTTCATGAAAAAGATGGTTTTTTAAGGAGCCAGGTGAGATATTTAGGTACTATGTTGGCTTTAAGGTGCTTGCCTTTTTCTTTGTTTTTTTCTATTACATTTTAGTTTTATTCCTGTTATATGGTAAGACATGACGTTGTTCAGAACACGTCAATTCTGATATCTACTAATAGGTATTATTAATTATACCTGGCATGCCTAGTTCCACAGTTTCGAGTAACGTAGCATTAGAGACACTCTGAACAAGGAAGTCGTGTTGATATCAATGATATATATTCCGGCTTTATTATGCAACCATTAGTTTAAACATATACATACAGTGTACATAAATTATCTATACCACATGACTTCGTGTTCGAAATATCTCTTATTATATTCACATAAAGCTGAAGCAATTCATAACCGATTGGACTTTGCTTGCTTCATGAAAACATCTATAATGAACCGATCCATAGATGTGTGACAAATCTAAACTCTGGAGATCCACGTGCAAAATCACATATGTGTTTAGTCTATCAGTTTCTAGTTAAAGCATAAAATGGACAGGCAAGTGGTGTTCAAGGTCAAGGTCAGGCTGAGGGGGGTTAGCTACTGACGTAATAGCTCGTCTTGTATAACCTAATTTTCAACACAAGTGTACAAGCCAATAATCATTAGGTAAATAGAAAGCCATCGTGGTTAATAGAGTTTTTAACAAGAACACGTGATTTACGTTACATCAACTAGCACTGACAGAGAAAATCAGAAGTGACACGTGGATTAAAGAGAACCAAAATATATATCGCGTTGAAAATATATTATGTGGCGCTCGACGCTCATTTCTATCAGCTTTCATTATTGAAAAACTCACTTTGTTAAGTGGAACATAAGAAAGGAGAAATCATGCTTTAGACCGTGGCACACTAGTGGTTCTCAATTCATCAATGTATATGATGTTTTCGTGAGATACACATTTCCGTCACACACATCACCCACACCAAACACATCTGAAACCAATGTAAACTAACATAGGGGATATCGCTGTAACATTATATCCTAATTCGGTTGTAAATCTACAGACACATTTTACAGCGATGGCTATCTGTATATCTGAAGTAAGCCGCGTTACAGAATCCATGTTACGAATAAGTACTATTCAACCCATTTCTAATATATGTTTGTTTGGTGTCTTACTCGGTACTTAAGGTTATTTAACTTAAATCATGGCGTGCCAGTCCAATGGATGAATGAATTCACCTTAATCGACACTGGCAACACTGTAGACATCACTGTATATTTACATAACCAAACAGAGAACAACACAAAAACTATGCTTCCTGATGTTCAGAGCACCAGGGCACAGGAGGCTTCCACCCAACCACCCGCCCTTTTTAATTAAAGTTTAATATACATGCATTGCCTGTACTGCGAAATACTGTTACAAATCCGCTACAAGAAAAGACACAATTTTGTCTTTTTAGCCAACTTGTAAGTTTATTAAATTACCGAACCCTGGGGAAAAATTACAGTTGTGCAAATCGCGTGCTTTAGTGTGAGAAGATTTTTATACTTTTATTTTATTAAATGTGACGGGAGAATTTAATCATCTGCAGATTGTGTGTTTTAAAGAATACTTCGGCGCAATTATAAGTTCTATCAAGTTATCATATATGGACTAAAACTTACAGTAACGTGTGAAGTCTATTACATTGTCACACATTGAACAAAAATCACAGAACTTATGATCTGAAGCGCTTTCGTATCAAACAATTTACTTTGCCAAAAACTACAGCTGACAATCTTCAACGAGAACGTGTTAGGACATGTGATGTTTAGCAAATTAGAGCATAAAAAGCTGGAGATTTAAGGACCACACGTGCCTAATGAAACAAAAGATATTTCGTTATTTTATATAAAAAAAAAATACAAGACATGTGTAGGGGTGTATAATTTTCACAGATAGACATCACAAATGGTTTGAGTTCAAATTGAACACTTAAGTCTGTCACACACGGGAGCTGCGTGCTGAGTAATACTTCATTCGTTCCTCTCCGCTGAGAAGTCGGCTCTCGTGTGCAGCGAATTTCCGTGAAGCTTTCTTTATTGAAAGGCTCTATAGAAAATACCTGTCGTGTTTGATACTTTGGACACCCTGAGAACAAAATTGCTACTTTATTTCAGCTAAAAACGCTGGCAATTTTTGGTGGCAGTTGTTAACCTATGTATACCGTAATTCTACACCTTTGTATACATTTAAACAAGGTATAATAATGTAAATTTACATTCCCGTTTCTTGTAAGTAAACGTTACCAGTCTGTAGATATACTATAACTGCTAAAAATGAACTGCTAAAAATGCAACATTTGTATAAATACAACCACATTTTAAAAATCACTACTTAAAAGTAACTTTACTGCTTAAATGTGATACCGACACAATAAAATTTACGTTTTTTGCAGCAAATACTATGGTAAATTGATAAATATAAAAAAATTATTCGAGTGCATTTGCGGGAAAATCATATGAAGTTAACTTGGGTGCGAGCGCGTGGAAGTTACGTGTTTCAAATTCAGCTTTTGTTATTTCACCCATTGTATGAAAGCTTTAAGCTCATAGTTCGCGGGAAAACAAAGAAAGCTGTGAGCTTTACCGACTATCAGGAATGACAACTTGCTCGGCTCGCAGGATCCTTGTCCGGTCAGACTGGTTTTAGCTACAGGAATACCTGAGAAACAGGTAACACTTACTGTCTAAGCGCCATTTGTAAAGATCATTAAAAAGGTCGATTGGTCAATCGGTTAATCGAAATTTATCCTTTAAAGTGCAAAATTTATAACATTTTGACCAGCATTTTTCTGATTTTGTAAGCTTGGACAAATTTGTTTTACGGCAGATTGCTTAGTAATGCTCATGATTGCTTACGTTTTTTGTTGTAAAATTCTGTTTAAAGGCACATCAGAACACGTTCGGCCACACTTTTCTTCAAAGGGTGAGCTAATGCCATTAAGTTCAGATTTTCTTAATGAAAATTCATGAAACTTAAGTGTTTATCTATAGTTGTGGCAATTATCTTTCGCATAAAATAATACAAAAAATATCCAAAACAAGAAATTCGGAAATCGTTACATTAACAGTTTATATTGAGTATATATGTGTTCCAAACGTTTCAAGTTTTTTATTTCACTCAAATCCACTCAGGGTGGCACGAGAGGTACAGTGGCGGAAAGAATAATAAAACACATTAATTAGCAAAGCATAATAAGACACACTAGTTATGATACAGTATAGATCCTTCATATACATAGGCTGCAATTTTAGAGAGCGATTTAACGTTTTCGCTTGTAAAGGAAACATTGGATTTTGAAAACACTTGGTTTTCTTAGCATATGTTCTGGAAATTTGTTTCGAATTGTTTGTAAAGCTGGACATTCAGTTAGAAAGTGGTATTCATCACCAACTGCTCTTTTGTCACATTTAGTGCATTTCGTTCATTTCTATTTTCCTGTCTCCATCTACCAGTTTCTATAGATAGCTTATGGTTAGAGGTAACAAACTTAATAAGAACGTCAACCATATTTGATCTTATATACAACCCTATTACGTTCGTTATCAGTTATCCAAATGGTTGCCAAAGTATTCGCAAGTTGTGCTATTCAGCTGATGACTTTGCTTGACATTCAGAGAGGATCGATTTAAAGAAATTGATACGACGTACTAAAGCCTTATACACTTTTGGTCACTTTTATGTGGCGTTTTAACCATCGACGTGTCAATCGCTTTAAAATGCTCATCTTCAATCTGCCTTTTAACATAATTAACAAATAATAAATTCTAGCCATAAGAGCAGCGATACTTCCGTTAACCCCATTTTGCTGTCAAATTATAACAGCTATTTATTTCGAATACATTTTTTTTAATGCGATCCATCGTTCATTCACAATTATTTAAAAAGCAGTTTGTTAGACGTCCAAATCTGTGCTTAAAATGCTTAAATTTCATTTTATTTCTACAGCGCAACTACTTTATTTGATATAAAATAGTTTTGATTCCAATTTATTTTGATAGCTGTTCAACACCCTAAGGATAATGTAACCCATTCATCTAAACATTCTCAGCACTAAAAACAAGCTCCTCTCGTTTTACCTACCATAGATATGTGTATTCGATTAGAGGGACACAGGTCAGGTAAACGTGAAACATATCAATGGAATGCTTTGTCCTGGCTTCCAACATATAGAACAGTTATTCCACCCGATACAACAACAAGAAAGTTCAAACAAGATATCTTGACATAAAACAAGACTAAATGACTTTCAGCTCAGGGCTCACCACCCATTATTTAATATCTTGTTTAAGCGGCATGTAGAAGCTGGGTACGTAACATTATTTAATGTCAAAATTCATGACAATGCAAGCAACTGGAATGCGCTGTTGTTCACTGGTCATTAAAAAAAACGCCCGATGCTCAATCAAGGTTTAAAGGCTTCTAAATGCATGTACTGTATTTAAACAACGAAATTCATGTGATGCTTTGTTTATACTGGTTATGAGATTCTTGCTTAATCGCTGTTTTTTTTCTCTTGTGTGAATATACTTCGATCCTGTTGTACACTTGACGCCGAAATGTACAAAAAGCACAATTAACTCAATCTCCGGAGTTCCCTTAAAATAAGTTTAAATTAACAATTATGGGGCAAATTTACGATTCGACAAAAGGCAAACATAGATGCCTTGTGATTCAATATTTCGGTTCGTCTTCAAACTATTGTCAAAAAAGAACACCAGATTAATACAAGAGGTGTATATATTCCAGACAATGTTTGCATGAATATTTGTAGAATATTTAAAACTTTATATAGAAGCGTTAAAGAAACATTAATAAAGCAATTACGTTGGACAAACGTTAATTATCATTCAACAAGTTTAAGTATAACATTGTCGATTACAATTTGCCTCAGATAAAATGTGTTTGTTTGTTTGTTTGTTTGATTGATTTGGGGCTTGACGCCGTACTTTAGGTTATCCCACTCATTTGACGACATGCCAGCCCAATGGGTTAGGGAAATCACCCTAAAGAACGCTGGTAAGACAGAAGACACCACAATACATTTACAGGACGAAAAACAGGACACCACAACTAACCGGAAGTGATCAGTAAAAGTAGTTGCTCCCACGTGTATATTATTTAGAGACGTAACGTCGCTCTTCTGTGTGAAACTCATCAGTGGGGATATTATTAAATAAAAAACCTATCAAATCAAAATATGAATCTTGATTCTCTGACGTGAATTGTGCGCAGAAACTGTACATCATGGTCCATTCAATCACTTAACGTCATGTCTGTATCGGATGCTGTACATAATGTTAACTTGTTCGCAGCTGCTTTAGCGTCTGGCATCCGCATACAATGGACAACCTCATCTCACACAAGTTATTGTAAATAACAGTAAAAGACGGCTTCACGTCATAAGCGAGCTTAAACAACGTTATATGGCTTCTAGTATACAACAGTTAGTGCTTTTAAACGCAAATAGTTTCGAATGACATTTGGCATGATGGTTGAAGGGACTTAAACGAACCGTTTTGTTTTTGTATTAATTTTCGCTTCTGTGCCAAAGTTGCGAGATGTTCAGCGGGTGTGGGATACGAAACACGTCCTAACTTTCTTAGAATTGCTAGTTTGGCGCGAAACAGAAACACTTAACAATTCCGAAAGCCAGCCTTCCCCTTAGCCCTAAAATGTCATATCTAGCATAATGGAGGTTTCCAATCGTAAAACTGTATTACGATGTAGAGCAAAAGTACCCACGACTAAAATCAAACGGAATATTTATTTATCTGAGATTTATTTTATCTGAGTCAAAAAAACACTCCTGTCCGATTATCGAGGAGATGTCTCGGCGCTCGTGCATTGAAAATATCATGTTCTATTTCGGGCATCAAATTTCCCTTCAAGCAAAAACGCCATTTAATAATTCATTGCTGGTGTCTATGAATATGGGCGTTATCGTGTCTCGCCTTTTTATCACAAGTTATTGGAAGAGTAGATTGCTTATTGGAGTGTGCTTGTATTAAGTAGGCCTACCAGCGATACCGTTCGTGGTAGTTAGACTTCTATAGTGTGGTCCTTGTTATCCCATATTTTCAGTAGGAAATTTGTACCAATCGCTGCTAATTGAAGGCTCCATGTGGCGTCAAGAGTCAGTGTGTATTATACGCATTCTAGAGTTTCATAAAAGAGCCTTTGCGGGAGATTAATTAACAGAACACTATTCATGGATAACAACTGCTTTATTTAGTACAACAATGTAACAACCTTTCGGTTTAGATCCTAAAACTGTTCTCAAGCTAATGACATAAACAAAAATTGAACAACATATATATGGAGAGAAAAAAAAAAACCAAATTATTGTTAAAGACCTTATTAATACAATTATTCTTAAGAAATATCAATGAATGAAGGCCTACAGGTAAATCTGTGTAACTATTTAAGAGAATTGCTTGATTCCTTAAGGATCATCTTGGGTGGTCTATTTATTTGATAATAACGAATCATAAGCAGGAGGTATATAGAGACCGGTTTAATTTTGGATTGAGTGTTTCTGTGAACACTGCTTCAAGTAGTTTCCCTGATTTGTTGATAACAAGAAGCTTAGGGTTCGCATTCTCAAAAATAGGTGGATCAGAGCCGGCTCAGACTTGTGTTTGCGTTTACACGGCCGGGAAAAGGTGGACTAAATCTGATCCAGACCAGAATTGTCCGCCTTTTTTGGCCCACCA
Organism: Katharina tunicata; assembly: GCA_032466195.1. NCBI lineage: Eukaryota > Metazoa > Mollusca > Polyplacophora > Chitonida > Mopaliidae > Katharina > Katharina tunicata. The sequence continues at coordinate 27,905 of JAVFBZ010179050.1, forward strand.
AATTTGGTGGGTAAACAATAATCCGCATCAGTTTAGTTCACCTACAGGTGGCGTTCTTGGAATGCCGTGACGTTTTCTCGGAATGCCATGACGTTTTTCCATTGTGTATCTGCTCGATCATGCTAGCTGGCAGTGTGCCAAGATTCCCGCGACGCTTGCTGGAAGGGCTGTCAAAAGTGCCGTGTAACCGCAAACCGTCATTAATTGGCTAGCTAAAAAAAGTCAGCTCAGTTTAGTTCACCTTTCCGATGCCTGTGTAACCGCTGGTTAATTATAGTTGACCTTAGCAAAATCACGTTTGAGACTTTACGGTTACAAACCGGGTGTCCTTCCTTCGTATGAATCTCCTAAAATGCATTTAAGCAAACGTGCCTCCGTTTCATGAGTTTATTTTTTCATGTAGTAGTTTTCTTCAAGTTCTTTTTCACACAATATGTATCAACATTAATCAGCTTATATATAGCTGAGATTAATCATTTTGTAAGTTGTAAGGCTCAATCAGAGCCCGGGGCCCTCAGACTAAAAGGAAACAATTAAACGTATACCTTTACCACTAAAATATTAAATCATGACAAAAAAAATAAAAAAATAAATGGAAAAAAATTACATGCAAAGGCAATTCAAGTAAATTGGTCAGTGCTTCGTTATAAGCGCTATTAATTGTATATAAGAATATAAAAATCATAATAAAAAAACAATGTTACAACATTATTAAATTAAAACGAAATACAATTACTTGCAAATACTTAGACATTTAAATTCGGTCTATGTTTCGTTATTAAGCTTTACAAGAAATTGCAATATTTATTTATTTATTTACTTGATTGGTGTTTAAAATCGTACTCAAGAGTATTTCATTTGTATGACGATTTATCATTGCCGGTGTATGGTGGAAAACCTGGAAAAAACATATTAACCAATTAATTAGACGAGTTTCTTTTTTCATCGCTGTTCTGATACGTTACTTCCGTTAATATGTATTCAGCGCTGAAAATCTAATCTATTTCAAATAACTCGATATGCCATTTCTTTACCATCAAGCCATTGCATAAGTTTAAAGCCCAGTAACTGCCTATGCTGTTTGTACATACAGGATATTAAGCGCACATAATAACGTAGAGCCTTATTGTGTCATTGTAATTATTTTCGTATGTTTATTGAGGAGAAGCCCTCGTGGCCAATGGCCGGGGCTTATCCTCGCGAATTAAAAATAGAATTAAACTTAATTTAACCCAAATAGCAGAAAATGTAATGATTGTCAAGATAGGGGAAGCGATACAGATATCAATGTTCGGAATGCACATAAAAACGACTTAAAGCGTCTATGTTTCATTGCTTGGTGTCGTACTCAAGGTTATTTCACTTACGAGATGGCCTGCCCTCCCGGTGTTTTATGGAGATAACGCGTGGTCTTAACAAACAAACGCCAAATATGGCCAGGTGCAGACATGTCATTCGGGCATGCGGATAACGATAATTTTATTGAGATGTGTGGACAAAAAATGAGCCGTTAGTCAGTATATAGGTAAATGATGACCCGAACCCTTTATTGAAGAATGCCCGGGCCGGGTTTAAAGCCGTGCCAACGTGCGTCTGTTGTATCACCTATGAAGACAGGTAGAACACTTCATTTATTGAATACATATCCGGGTCTGAAATGTAAGGGCAGCTATGTAGATCTCCGTGAATACTAACGTCTAGGAGCAGAGCCTTCCGTGTAATTCCAATTTAGTACCTTTCGTCTCATTATTACATCCTTAACGTTTGTACACGGTGATTGATCCGACATTGAAGGTTTTGTCGCAGCATGGGTGATAATGACATGTCCTCGCGGATAATTACTATTATTACTTAACATCTGTACGCTTAGCGAAGGTCTTCGACTTTATGTTGAACGCACTGATATAAATAGCTAAATGTTCCTTCAAAAATAGCTTACTGACCTTGCCAATCGGTAGGAAAATACGCCCTTGTTAGGCAACTACGTAACATTTTCAGTCAACACGCTAACAAATGTTTACTCTATATTTGATTCCTTATGGGTTATGTTTTTCTCCTCCATTATTTTAGGTTCAATACGAATTTGTCCTATCCTTTTGCGACCATCGTTTATTTGTTATATATGTTTCATACTGAATCAAAAGAGCAAATATTGATAAAGGAAAAACGTACCAGTAATTTAAATATTTAACGAGTGAAATTCTCAAATTTCGAATAAATTCTACAATTGAAATGAATAGAAACACAAATCGACGTTATGCATCAAGTGTTACTTTTCACTCGAACTTTTTACGATAAAAAGACATTGGAACGAAAACTTCGACTGAGTTATTGTATAGTATAGCACAAACAAGACGTGATATCAATAAGCTGTTTTCGTATACATGCCTTTCTGTTGTTGTAATTGTTGTTGTTGTCAGTTACTTTTGCACCAGCACAAACAACCCAATCAGGGAAAACCTAAACACTACTTTAATTTGAATATACTTCCTGTTTAAGCGGCATTTAGAAGCTGTGCACATTACAAAAACATGACGACTGAGATGGATTTTCAACTTCTGGATATATTGGTAAGCGACGTTTCGATCTAGACCGTTTTCAAGCAATGATTACAAATCTCAACAGAATATACTTTAAATGAAATGTTCCTTCTATTACTTATCAATTAATCTCTACTTAACAATTAAACTGATAGCTTTATTTACTTTAAATGTTAAAGTATATTCTGTTGAGATTTGTAATCATTGCTTGAAAACGGTCTTATCATCTAGATCGAAACGTCGCTTACCAATATATCCAGAAGTTGAAAATCAATCTTAGTAGTCATGTTTTTTAATATACTTATCAAACAATTCTTCAAATGCGAATTACCTAGATTACCAGCGAAAAACACATTTTTGTCAGAGGGTTCGTCTCTGTCCTATCGCGGGAGGAGATTGTCCCGGAAAAAAACTTTTAGCCATATGTCCATTGTCACATACATATTTAACAAGAACGCGACCAAACCTTCTGGGAATATCAGTTTTAGTGTCAAGATTCCCTAATGTGACACGTTTCCTTTTCTTATAATTGGCCAAAGTCATTTCTTAAACATCCTGAGGCAAGTCCAGGATATACAGTTGTACATTCCGTTGACGAAGAAAGGTAAATCCCTGGCACTTGCATTGTGATATCGTTGATGGACAAAAGGCTTCTATGGCAGGTTGGGCGGCAACCTCTTGTGTCCTGGTGCTCTCTCAGTTAAAAGGCATCAGGAAGCCGTTTTGTTAAGGTGCCTTGATTTTCGTCATGTCAATGTCCTGTGATGTCTTCTGAGTTGCTGGCATCGCTTAGAGTGGTTTCCTTCACACAATGGGCAAGAACGGAGTAAAAAGGCGTAAAACCCCCATCAATCAATCAATCAATAAATTAAAAGGCTTTATTTTCGCTCTTGCTTTAGCTACACCTATAACACGTTATTTGTTGCAGTTTTCGTTGACAACACAGTGTGACGTTATTATAGTAGAACCATTCGGATCATATATGGTCTATACAGTATTCGTACAACCTAATGTTTCGATGAAGTTTGCGTTGGCGGTATACCTTTTTCAGCAGGGTTTTGTTTCTTGTTGAAAATACATCTGCTAGCATCTAAATAATTAAGTTATTAATGGTCTTGCTAAAGCGATATTTAAACGCTGGGCATATAACAAAATAAAAATTGTTTCCATGTGAGATAACCATTTCAGAAAATGGCTGTTTTTAGCAACATAGGATTTTGGGGGAAATCAAAAGCAAAGCCCGCTCGGCAAAAAATCAACAGTTATGAAAAAACTTTCACGAAAAACAAATCATGCAAAGTGAACGAAGCGGTCAAAGTAAATACATCACAATGCATAACTTCTCCGAACAATTAATATCTACTTAACAATTAAAATGATAACTTTACATTTAAATATTCATTCTCCTGAATTTTTAATAACAGTCGTGTTCGGCGGAAAATAGAACAAGTCTTATGGGATGTGTAGGTGTCAAAAAATCCTTTTACAAGTTTTTGCCGGTGATAATTACCAAAACTCATTTGTTAGAAATCTAACTGGGCTGTTTAAGTAACGAGATTCTTCAAGAAAACGAACTCTCAGTTTTCCAAGAAAGACTTTGTCACGATGTTTGTAAAAAGGTATGAGAATGTCTGATTTAAACTGGTTCAATTAAAATTGTATTACTTTTGTGAAACCCACCAGACATCAACAGGCGCGAGTAGCAACATTTTGCAAATTCTTTTTCCTCCTTTTTCTTTGAATTCGGATCTCAACAATGCACTTAAAGTTATATGACTCTCCTAACAATAGCACGCTAGCCCCTAATACAGTTTGGAAATATTTTAGTCTGAAATATTTTTGTACACCTTCCAATGCCTATTTACATTTTTTACCTCTTACATGTCTGTCCTATTCAGTTCACATTATTTCTGTTCTCGGTGTACGGGTTTGGAAAAGTTAATTAGGCTTGTTTGTTTGATTAAGGTTAAAAAAGGTGCTTATATCTTTATTTCACAAATATGAAGGCGTGCCAGCCCAATGGGTGAAGGAAACCACCTATAACGACATTGACAACACAGACGACACCACAGTACATTCACATGACGAAAACCAGAACACCACAACAAATCGGCTTCCTGATGCCCCTTAGCTCAGAGAGCACCAGGACATAGAAGGCTACAAGCCGACAAGCCGTTCGATAAATTGAACGGGAAGCTGATGCACGATTAATCTTAAAAGATCAAATAGTAAAACTGATCACACCACAGCGTAGTTGAATCAACGAGTTAATATGGCGTAAAACACTACTAAATCAATGAATCAATCGATTCGGAATGAATTCTGCTATACTCGCTCGTGCAATATATGTAACTAATATAGTACGATATTTGGTTGATAAGGTGCTAGAGGGCATATATGTAAAACACAGTCAAGTCTTGTGAGTAACCGTAAGCTTGCCCTAAGCTATTCTACGAAGTACATCAGCGTACAACACGTAGTCGTATTTTGCACAATATGAAAGCTTTATTGGTACTTAATTCTATGGCTTAAATGGGGAGAAAGTAATAAGCGAAATTAGACTCCCCCATCTATCCTTCTGTTTTACAAATTGTAAAAGTATTGCCTGTGATTTCTGTGTAACATAGGTCTATATTTTCTAATAAATGTAGAGAAAGAACATTTTGCTAGTAGCCACCATAAATATACACGAAACGCAATCGTTTCGACGACAGCCAATATTATTGCAGTCTATATAATGTTTGTAAATATCTATTACCTTACAATTTGATGCGTAATTGCGTGTGAGAAAGGGGTCCAAAAGTATAAAAGACTCATTACCGTCTGTGCTAACTGGTTATTCGGTCGTGTAAAGTGTATAAAAGGCCCTACTTGCTTTCTGCTGAATATAAAACATAGATTTTATATAGTTTGAATAAACTATCTAGCGGATAAGATAGTGTGATAGTCTCGTATATACGCATCGAGCGTAGTGCGAAATTTACACTAAGGTGAAATGTGAAAATGACATACACAAAATCATACTTACATAGACTCGTACTTAAGAAGAATACGAACACCATTGTAATAGGGCATGTCAATTAAAACTAGAGAGCGTATCTTCTGCTACGTCGACTTCATCTGTAATGTATTGAATGGCCATCTTGCCTGTGTAATTGCCTGGTTTCCAAATTCGGTAACCAGATTCACCATGCATGTGATATAGTTTGTGTATCATAGGCTATTTTCCTTTAAGCAGCTAATCCTACTGTTGTTTACTGATATTTTTTTTTCAATGCAGAATCACATCGCGCTAATTACAGGGCGATTTGGCTCTTACCCCAGTTTTGGGGGAAACCCGCTGATGGCCAGTCAATACACACAAGGTTTAATACCGTCATCAAAAATCGCTTATGGAATAACCGAAGTGAGTCACAATTGAGGGCCTGTAAGTCACGTCAGGTGATGAAAAAGATTTCACGAGATTCTTTCCAGTTCCATGTACATGCTAATTTTTTTTATTTAGATATAATATCCAATTGGAAGTTAAAAAGGAGACCATTGTCCCGTCCGGTCCTATAACTGAACCAAATGCAAAAGAAGCCATTCTGAAAGACCGCTTTTCATGTACCTCAGTTTCGAGAATGTACCCGGAAGTAAAGCTAAAGCGAACGAGACTTACTTAGCCTACGACAATCCATCCGTGTTGTTGTCGAAGTACTGTTTCATAAGACAGTGCGCTGGCAAATGTTTCGTCTAACTTTTACAACAAACTGTTTTATTAAACATAGAAAAAAGTTGTCACAGGGCCTATTCAATTTGAAGTTTGTAAAAGACAGACAAATAAAGATAAACTCGTAAAGCTGTACGACCTTATCAGTTTCACACTTATTCGCTATAAACATCACATAGTGATAACTCTCTCTACATGGTGAACCACAGGATGGCCAGTCAATACCTAAGCGTCAAAGAGGGTAGGGAGAATGATTTGATTCTCTATTTTAGAATGTGTACGCCATTATAGGTTTGGTACACTCGTTGTTATTGCATTAGTTTCTACTAATTACTAATCTACTATTACTAATTGCGTAATAATTATTATGTACGTTGCCTTGGTAATCTGTCCAGCTCTATAAATAACGGTCAGTGGGAACTCTGTAAGATATATACAAAAACATACTACCATTATAGTTCTATTTATTTCGTATCAAAGCACAGAACTCTTGATGCTTATAACTGTAGCAAATTTTTTAAAGTTCGCAATTCTAAGTACTATATTGCTACCCCCAAATTATGTTGCTTTTATTCTTTGGATTTATACGACAATAATCGAATAGACCTCGCTATATTTTCGTTATTGTGGTCTCATCATATAGCTCGTCCTTAATTAGTGTATGAATTTGCATAAAAGCCGTACATTTTTTTCGCCTGAAGTCTATTTAATGCCGTATGCGCAATATTCTTACATGACCTCACCGTGATAATTTCATATGGTTTTCGAATTTAGGAGAGTTCAACCAAGTGTAATCAGTACGATCTGTTTCCAAGGGACATGGTATCTTGACAGTTTTACCCGCAGGATGTGAGAAAGTTTTGGCCAAAATGACGACGATGGCTTCAAGTCCGAGGTAATGTGCGCAGTACATTCGAGGACTTCCGGGCATGTGATGCGACAAGTCTAGCCGATCATTCAACTGAAGGCAAACAAACAAGACCTGTCAAACAATGACAAATGAATGCTGTTTTTCACATGGTTGCCTGTGTGCCGGGAGAACGTTAATAAGCGATAGAACGCGTGTTACTCTGTAAACACGAGGCTGCAAAAAAAGATACAGCTCTTAGGGAATATTTTTGAGATATATACGAATAACCTGCAAAACTATCAACATATTGTTTTCAGTATCCTGTATTGTGAGGTTTATTTCCTGCCATTTAGAAATTAATTAGTTAATTGATTAAGATTAATTGACTGACTGACTCCGTCTAGTTTAGTTATAACTGTTTTAATGGCGCATGCAGACTCGGTGTACGAGTTCTATTCGCGCCAGTTCATGACACATCAATCTACACATGTACAGATTACCTTACAAAACCAAACAAATACAAATAAAAAAATAAAAAAAAAATTAAAAAAAAAATTATATATATATATATATATATTTGTATAAATGTAGAGAAAGAAAATTTTGCTTGCTTCCGCCGGGATTCGAACTCGGGTCTCTGGCTAGCAGGGCCAACGCTCTAACCGACTGAGCTACAGAGGCTCACGGTA
>JAVFBZ010179062.1:0-15562 GCA_032466195.1 Katharina tunicata
AAGCGTTTCCGTTTGGTTTCCTCTTCAGAAGGAAGAACAGGAGTTTTTTCAATCGGCATGATTTCAAAATGATCTATATATATATATATATATATATATATATATATACATATATATATTTTTTGAATGTAGAGAAAAAAAAATGTTGCTTGCTTCCACCTGGCTTCGAACTCAGAACCAGCGCTCTAACAGGCTAAGCTACATGTACAGAGGTTCACGATAGAACGACCGAATTTTTATGCAGGTGAATTCTCCGAATCTTCCTATATGGTCAGCAATGGCACAGGCACGCTGAAATAGGGTCTTATTTTATTTAATTGATATTGGTATTGCAAATAGAAATACTTTCATTCGGAGCTATTATTAACATCTATGTACATGTTCATTGGCCGTAAGGGTTAAAGTGAACAAAAACCAAAATGTATTGAACTGTTGATTATTATCCATATAATAATGACATGTTTCAAATTAGACTGCTATATTATCATTTACGTGCATAATCAGTTAATAATAATAATAATTTGTTTAAGTGTGTTCCTCATTTTCCTCCCGCGATTCCTGCACTAGTTACTGTTGAAATTACCATTGCCACGTAGCCTGGGAGTTTATAACACGTCAACGGGGTTTATACAATCCACTTATCCACACGGTAATTATACTGGCTGAATTCCCATGATCACGATTCCCTTTTGTCTTCCCATGATGATTAACAACTGACTTTTTGTCACATCAATAAGGAAATGAACTTTGTCTGATCCCCACTGCTTTTTGCCAAGTTCAGATTACCGGACGTTGTCATCTCAACAAACCAGAAAGGAAATACCTGCGCCATTTCATCACACCGTTGTGTCGGCACTAGCTGACAGAACGATCTTTCTTACCCACAACCGCGACTTTGTATATGTTATATTTTGTGCGTTACTGGTCGATACAAAATATTGTCTAATTACACCAAATGAATTACAATGATCTTGCATCAGATATATCGAAGTTGGCAAATTTCAGTTCGGTGTCTTCTGCAAGATTTTAATAAATCAATATTAATACTGCGGATACTGCTTTATATATTACTTTCACCATAAGTTAACGCGTACTGATGTGAAATATTTTGTCTAAACAATAAGTAATGTAAAGAGAACATAAAAAATACCCACAATTCATTTAACACCAACTGAATTGAATCGGTGGAAAATATTTTAATAAAACCCCCACCCATGCAGCTTTTAACAATATAAACGTGCCAACATTGTATGGCTATAGTTCAGGACTCAACTGTAAACCTCATGCCTTCTGGTGAACGCAAAAGATAGATAATTTCGGTGCGGTGAAGAACTGCTAACAGTACATGTATGCATGTTTTTGTCCTTTTATGGGAAACCTATAATTCATTTTGACTTGGTCGTGTTTATTAGCCTTTTAGGCCAATCATTAGTTCAACGTTATGAAGGATGGATGTAAAACACACAAGAAGGAGATGTGTTTAAAGTTGACATATTTTCCAACTGTTTTTCTAAATACTTTTTAAGGTTAACCATCCTGATCTTTTCTCTGATGGGCATTGCCTTAATACTTTTAGCAGATATATCGTTTATAAGTTTGACGAGGCACCAAACTATTAATCAATATTGTGCCATATATCCGTAGGTGAAGCATGGGTGTATATGTCCTTTCTTGTTATTTGATTGCCATCAGCTATTTAACGGTTAACCCGAGTGGATGCTCAGATTCATCAACGTTATAATAGTCTGTTGTGACAGCACATACAGATGGTTGGGTTATCCTTGTCCAATCTCAACATTTATTGATTACATACTAAATAGGGCTGTCAAACTTTTACCCTTTCTCATGATGGATTGGTGACCAACCGTCTCTTTGGCGACACCCTATGGAAATATATAATCTCACAACGTTGATTGATTATGGTTATTCAAATTTAACGTAAAATAATACAAGTTACACAATTTGAAACAATTGACACAATAATTATTTACATAAAACGTATTTGTTGTTTTTGAGCTTGAATTTTAATTGTGTCTTTCAAGGATTTCAAGAAAAATAATTGCTCATCAGTTGATTGTCATCTACGATAAATTAGTCGACCTGATGTCTGAACTAATCATCAACCAAAAGGCACCAATTAGATTGTGCTATTAAAATATTCACGGTACAACCTATTTTGATACTGTTTGAACAAATTTAATAGTTTTAGTCCATATTTCTTTATGTTATAACACTGTACTTTCCTTAATTAATGCTATTCTCGGATAATAAACCATACCACAGGTGGTTTGACAAAATCAAGGTATGGCAAACTATTACTGAACTAGAAAAAAAAAAAAGCAGCGGCGATTGCGCTTTCCTTGCCTGAAAATGAGGGAAGCATTCGAGATAAAGTTTTCAGTGAATTAGGTGTTGATCATTGGAATACAGAAGATGGTGTTGAGATATTTATTCGTTTTTGGATGCTATTTATAAGCAGGAGGAACTGTCTGCAACCTATGAATGTTATATTGACTTTGAAAAATATTACAAAAAGACACAGAAATACAACCTGAACTTACCAGAGCCCTTGTTAGCTTTCAAATTTCTGTATCGAGCTGGGTTAGATCACAAAGACAGGCAACTTGTTCTTACCTGTGTTAATTATAGTGACTTTTCCACACTATTTTTTCAAATGAATCAGTCTTTAAAAAAGTCTTGGAAAACAGTATATGTCAGCCATTGAATGTGATAGCATGAACTCTATTAAGGTAGAGCCAGCTTTTATTTCAGAAGAGGCTTACTATACCAGACAACAGGGCTGGAATGGAAGATGTAATCGGCGTAGACAATTCGATTCACGAGGTAGACATAGGGGGAATGCATCAGGCTATCAACGACCTGATAGAAGAAAACACCCACAGAAAAAAAAAACGCATACCTAACCAGAGTGATCCATTCGGTAATGTTTTAAAATGTAGAATACGTGAATATTTTTTTTCATTTTGCTCGGGATTGTCCAGATTCATATGAAAAGATGACTCAAAGGGAATCCAACAGAAATTAAGAGGAGTTTGTGCTTTTCACTTGAAGTGAATAAGGTGGAAATGCATGTGCTTGTTAGAGAATGTATGGACTCGTCTGCGCTTTATATTGCATGTAGTTCTACTGTTTCTGGCGAGAAAATGGATCCAATGTTATTTAGATAATCTTAGGACAGATCAAATATAAAAAGTTATCCACAAAAGAGTGATATATTTTCAAGTTTGGTGTTGGAAGATGGTTAAAGTCAAAAGAAAAAAATACATTTCCCTGTGAGATTACTGGAAATAAATTTACAGTTACCACCGATGTTGTGTAGTTTGACAATCCGTTGTTGTTAGGGAAGCCTTCGATGAACAAAAGTCTGTAATTGACAAATTACACAAACAATTTGCTCATCCGTCGTGTCGACGCCTTATTTTATTATTACAGGACGCTTCTATAGAAAACTCAAACATCAGACAAATGGTGGAAGACGTCACGTCAAACTGTGAAATCTGCAAGAGACACAGAAAGACACCCCCTCGTCCTGTGGTAGGATTTCCCCTAGCCAAGGAATTCAATGAAGTTGTCGCAATGGATCTCAAGGGATGGAAAAATGAACTGTATATTCTACATTAAATTGGTATGGCCACTCGTTTCAGTTTAGCGGCCATAATAAGAGACAAGAAGCCGGACACACTAATTATCAAAATAATGACATTATGGATTGAGTGCTCCCAAAAAAGTTATTATCTGATAATGGGGTGAATTTGGTAATGACTCTTATAGGGATATAGCAGAAAATCTTAACATTGAAGTTTGTAAATCTGCTCGTCTCACTCCCTAACAAAATGGTTGGTGTGAAAGAAATCATGCCATTGTGGATGACAGTGTTTCGTAAATTATAGCAGATAACCCAAATATTGAACTTAACATAGCCTTAGTGTGGTCTAAAAATGCAAAAAACTCTCTTCAAATGGTACATGGATGGAGTTCATATCAACTGGTATTTGGAGTTAATCTAAACTTACCTTCGATACTTGTAAACAAACCTCCAGCATTAGAAGGGAAGACAATCAGTGAAACCTTTGCTAATCATTTAAATGCTCTTCATTCAGGCGGAAGAGCATTCATTCAAGCCGAAGCTTCAGAAAGAATAAGACGAGCTGAAGAAGACAATCAAATTCAGTCGGATTCACCTACAGTAAAGAGACTCTTAAACTTGTCCTAGCTGTTTTGTCTAACTTTGAATGTCAGTGTAATACCATAGACATAAAAGCAGTATTACTGCAATGAAACTCTATAGATAGATATGGAGCTTTATCTCAAACCACCTAGAGAAGCTAACATGTTAGGGAAACTATGTAAACTTAAGACAGGTGTGTATGGATTGATAGATGCTTCCAGGACCTGGTATTTCAGCTTTAGAGATGATCTTCTTAAATTAGGTTTTCAACAATCAGAGAAAGAAACGTTCTGTGTCGGAAGCCATACAGAAGGAATTCTGAGATACATTGGTTTTGAAATAAACTGTAATAGTGGTGATTTAATATTAGATCAGGAATCCTATATTCAGAGTGTTACACCTATAGCTTCTGCTCCAAATCTAATGAGTCGGTTATTAACAAAGGATATAGATTACGTTTCGCATGAATCAGTTATATCATCTCTATCTCCCATCACTGATAGAATGGCTGTGGTATCAACAGTAACATAATTACCATTGATAACAAAAGGCTGTTTAACTATAGTAAGCATGGTCCATAATCGATGAACAATTTCAAAGTACAAAAAACAGCTTATACATACACTAAAACATACAATGTATGCAGGTTTAATTGTAGTTGATTTACTTCCATAAGCATGTGCCCTCTTATTACAAATCAGTAAATTAGAGACGATTGATTAGTTTGTCTCATTTAAACCTGAGCATTGTGGTATAAATCATATAAGTAGTACCCCTTCGTCAGTCCAATATTGTTACATTACCGGAGGTTGATTTTAAGTGCCCAACAACCTGATTAGGATAGATTGGTCAATAGAATAAGTTAAACTTACGTGGTGGAAATAAAGAGGCGTCCCATGCTTACAGCACGGAAGCCGAAACTGTTACAACAGAAAAGCCAAAAAACGACAAAACACGCAATGCTAAGAGGAAGGTGAAAATGTGGATGGCATCAAGTAGATTCCTCCGAAGATAAAAATAATATCGGACATAGTGGTTTATGCACAACTTTTCACCCACATATCGATAACTTATCTCTATTTAGTACACAGAAAATACATTTTGCAATAAATTCTCTGGAGAATAGGCGGTCGTTTTGTTATCTTTGTTTCTGTCATGAAAATACATTATATATGTACGACCAGCTATAAAACCTGCCAGACATATCCATCAGACGTTTCTTATCAGTCAGACAGAACAGGTTTATCGTCTTTGCTTCACTGAGATCGTGATAAGGATAAAGATTATCATATCACACGCGATATGATCACGTATTTGTTTTTTTTTTTGTCCTGCCCACTTCAGTGTTATATATCACACTAAATATTAGGTTGTTTTGCTTTATAGGTGTATTTCTCAAGAAGTGCAAATTAGAGACTTTCCGATAATTCCACTCCCAGATTTTTAGGTTAAGTGAAGGTTTTAGGCTAACAAAACAACTGAAAACTAAAACTTCTTTCAGCATATGTAAATGAGGATGCGTCAATTTGCTGTCACATCTTTGCCCCGCTTTGAGGCACCGAACTTACTCCAATTCATCTGTTATAAGCCCTGCAGATGTAGCTAGTGTGGATCGAAATAAGGTTTTCGGTTTTGATTCTTCAAGGAAAATAATATCAATTGCATTAGCTAAGGAAGGGTAACGCTTATTTTGAAATAATATATATCAGAACATCGTATGTATCAAGGAAGATAACCAAACCATATTACACTTGAAAACAATGCACAACTAATTCCGAGGCCTGCCAAGCATTTCACCTACATTTTCACACCGAATTGTTGCTTGTATTTGCAATGTTGCTTTAGAAAATTCTGCACGTAGACAACCTTGTTCCCTGTCATTGCTCCTCAATTTCATGTTGGATTTTATAACGGCATTTTGATTAACAGCAATTAACACTCGACCTGTTTTTTAAATTGTCATGCATTATTGCAGAAATGTTGATTTGCTGCTCCTGTATACATATTGCAATTGCAATTTTGAATAAACAAGTTAATTTGATCAGACTTCCGTAGAACATGTGTCAAAATCCGTTATCATGTGTTATATTGAAAAGCTATTACTGTTTTCTGCTGGCACAAAAAACAAAAATGCTCGATAAATTCGACCCCCATAACATCTTATAAAACTACATTTTATCAAAAGGGTAAAAAGTGTAGACATGCAAGTTTGAGTTCAGATTTTAAATTACCAAAAAATGTAAGTTTTATTTTCAAATTCACACCTAAACATTCAAAAATTACTTAAAGTTTGTGCCCTTATAGGTCGAATTTGTTGAGAAATTAGGGTACAGTATCAAATAAGTATGCAATACGCAATGCAATTTAAGTAAAACGAACGCAAAGAAAAAACACAATCCCAACTCCAATGATCTGTTCAGATTAAACTCGTGCACATGTACCAACAAAATAAAGCACTGATTACTGACGGCTTGTGACGACAGAAACATCAGTGAATGGACTTTAAGAACAATGTACATGTAACACAAAGCGACTAGCGTGAAATTAAACTGTGAATGTCTTGTGGAATTCATTAGGTCGTGGTATTGCATCAACACATAGGGTCATTGGATCGTCAAGAACGGACACAACAAGCTTTAATCTTATTTAAATGGGCTCTGTGATAAACAATGAATTTGTAATACCGGAATGATCAACACTCCATCTTAGTCACAATCAACGGACCACTGCATTCTAGGTTTCGTTAAACACCTTATTAAGACATATGTTACTGCTCGATTTACATTAAGATGTTACCTTCTGATTCCCATGCTGGCTAACCCATTGAGTTCTGAAAAGTGTCTTAAATTATAGGAACATTTGAATGACAAGTGTTGTTTATTAAGCATTCTAACCGTCTCCCGGCACTGCTTGTACGTATAGTATTGCTCTTATCTTAACAAGAAACAGTCAGCGTTATATGTGATATGTCGTTATTAAACAAGTTGCAGAAACCATCAGTCCTCTGATTGCCACAGTGTCAAAAAACTCGAACGCTTTCAGCGGAAACAGTTTTGGTGTGGAATTATTTATTTTGATGATAGTTGTAGTTAGGCCTATGTATTTACTTTGTAAAATAATGCCGTGTGGGAGAAATAAATTGGCAAGCAAATATTGCGCAAGTATTCATTTTAGTTGTACTTCTAGCCGGTTTCTCGTTTTTAGTTTGTGAAATTGTCCAATTTGATTGTAAATCAACTAGCAGCATGGTCCAATCAATTGTCCTCTAGCAATTGATCGGACACTTGCTGGAACCAAACCACGCACCTTTAACATTAACCTCTGTTAGATATATTCATTAGGCCTAAAAACTTTGGACACGGATAATTAATTTGATTTGCTATCTCATTGTGTTTCCTTCCTATCACAATTAGCAGTCATCCCTACAGCCAGTTCGTTGTCTTGTATAAATAAATTTAACAAATGACATTACCTTTTATTAGTGTTGTTGGCTGAAGAGGTCTTTTTCTGTCTTGGCTTTGTCCTAGATGATTGTATGCACATGGGAAAATGTCATTTCGATAATTTCTGTTTGAGAAGATTACCAGTCATCTTCGTAAAACTATATGTATACATTTGGCTACAACTTAAATTGCTTGTGTTTTTATTCGCAGATTTATTGTTGTCAACAAGATTCTATATTTCGTATGCCTAAATTTTGGGAATTTAATTACATATTCAAGTTAATAATCAAAAGAGGATTTGGGATTTGGGTGCGTAGGCGTTTGATTTTAACATAATTACAAGATAGATAGATAGATAATCTTTATCACATGCAATCCTATAAAAAAAAAACATCACCTGTCACACTCGGTTTTTACTCGTTAAATCTGCATTTAGAAGCTTGGCGCATAACAAAAACATGACTTTGATGAACTTCTAGGTATATTGATAAGCGAAGTTTCGGCATAGTGCTAAAAAATGTTTTCTTTAATGCTTGGAAATAGTCTTAGCACCTGAGCCGAAACGTGTCCTATCAATATACCCAGAAGTTGAAAATCTATCAAAGTCAGGTTTTTGTTACATGGTGTTACACAAAGGTCTTGGCTGGCGCTGACTACATGTAGCTATCGATGTAAGGATGCGTTAGTGTTTTGATTAAGTGACAAGTCATTAGTGCTTCATCCTTTTAACAAATGACTTTCGGTTTTCTGGTTTTGGATCAAGCCAGACCGGTGTTACTCGATGGCGTGGAACTGGAAAGGACAGCACATTTTCCCCTTTCTCTCCGATAAAGTTTCGAAGAATTGTTTTGTACTTAAAAAAAAAGTCTGACCCGTAGTTAGGATTACCAAGGTTATCCATTTTTTCTAAATCATTTTTCGAAATATTTTATGTAGTTTAAAATACTGTAGGGTTCGGAACTGAAATTGATCACCATGACGGGTAGTTCTATTCGATTATCTTTGTACCCACAGATATATGTTACTATGAAATAATGTATGCAAGCATTGTCTACTTCATCGTTCAAGCGTTTCCGACTATTTAGGGGTATTTTTTTTTAAATGTTAAGCAACCTTCTGTCATGTTTATTTCATAAGATATTCAAATATTCTATTCATATATAACAACATTGAAAATAACACAATATAATTGAAACTGTTCTAGCTAGATGACGCATTTAGCCGATGTCAATACATGGTTGATGTCATTTGGTTAACATAGAAGAAAAAGGAAAATTTTAATAGCAAACTGAATAGCCAAAAACTAGAACGGTTCACAAAGCGAAAGTAGCGAAAGGAAATCTATGGCATTTATATTTTAAATTAAAGAAAAAGATTTACATTTGGAAATAAGAGTTAATTGAAATATCTAGTACATCTGCTCAATTCATACTGAGTAAACATATGACATTCTAGTTGTTTACAGATTTACAGACAGAGATAGCTCCGTGGTATGTAGCTCTGTATTGAATTGACAACCAGTTTAACCTAGTAAGCATATTCAATGAAATTTACAGTGGGCAAACATTTAAAAAGAATCTTGCGAAACGTTTCTGTTATTTCAGAGTTTTTTTTTATACGTACTTATATCTGTTGGGTTAAGCAGTAATCGTTCACTGGTAATAAAATCCGGTATAAATGGTATTTCTCCGATTAAACTTAACAATATACAACAAATTGATACGTCAGTGGCGATTTGTAAATCCTTGAAGTTTAAAAACAACCACATCAACATTTACAACTTTGATTTGCTTTAAACATTATTTATTTGACGGGAAACACATTAAGCCTATGGCTTATCCCGAGTCCCCGTATAAGGAAATAAACAGAAGCATTTACATAAAAGTGCAGGTGCAATGCTGTACAGATGTGCATGGGTAACTGATAAGGAATACAAGATGAATAGCGTGTAAACACCTTATAGATAATAACATACTATATTTATATATATTTTTGTAAAATTGTCTTTCTCTACATTTATACAAAAATATATATATTTTTGTATAAATGTAGAGAAAGAAATTTTGCTTTCCACTATATTTATATATTTATTTTTTGATAAAGAGTAATCACACTGGCACAGGAATATCGACTAATTAAAGCCTATAAATAATATGTATATAATATCCTATATAAAACGTTTGGTTTCTTTTATAAACGAAAGAACACATTCAGTAATATATATGTTTGTTTAAGTTAAAAGTGTTTCACAACCGTATAAAAGAAGAGCTGATGTTATTTCTACATGGAATCCATGATTACGAATTTTATTTACCATACGTGTCCTTTGTGGTTGGAAAGTAGGACAAATCAGCAGAAATGACTGACCGACTCCTCTCCAAAACCACACAAGCAGTTAGAATAATCAGTCAAACAATTTGTGAATAAATCTGAAGATAATGAGCTGCAGCCATTGCGTAAGCGACATAGTAGTCTTTTGAATAGTATATATTTTTCTTCACTAGACTGTACGGAATAAATTAGCGATAATCGATGGATAATGCGTTGATTTATTATCGCTATACATTGCTAACTTGTTAATTACACTCTTATATTGATGTGTATAATAATTAAGTATCTCCAAAAGTTAGATGCGTGGAAGAGGAATCAGGCTTTACTTGCAATCGCCGTAGACAGAACCCGGATATTAAAATCGTGATTTCGCCTACAAGACCCTAATTCTTAGAACCGTGGTTGTTAAATTTTCCCTGTTAAGCTAAAATGACGACGAATTGGCTACGCAAATGTATGACAACTGTCACACAGAAGCGTTTCGACATTAAGAGATATGTTGGGGATTTTTTTATAGTGACGTTATCGTGCAGAAGAATAATAAACACATCAGTGGACTCGCTGAATTGGTATGTCATTGGAAGCATGTCATTGAACCTAAGCAATAAACTTGCTGCCTCGAATTAGTTAAAACTAAACAAAATGAGATTGACATGTGGTTAATGTTTCATTATTATTGGCATTTGCAATCAGCCAGCAAACAAAAAAAACGGATTGGAGGTACACGAATCACCGCCAGTCGATGGATTACAAACAGTACTCGAAGAGTGCATTTGACCGCCAATAACATGACCAGGATGCTTTGTTCGTTTGAGGCATGCTATGAAACTAACGATTGACATCCCACTTTGTTTCGTTTTAAAATATAATTGTTTAAATTTCACATACCCCAAAATAATAAGAAAGAAACCATAAATATTCCGATAGCGTTAAATAATTTTGTTTATATATAGCTTCATATTGTTAACATTGTAGATTGATTTTAAATGCAAGCTGTATCCAGTATCAACATATCCAGTTAGTTCTTATATCGTATTTTTTCTATCAGTTAAACAGACAAGAAAATGTTGATTCGTTAGTACCGGCTATTTAACTCTTGCTTATACTGGACTGTCATAATATTATAGCTTCACTTAGCCTAGGAAGACGTGCTGGTTATTGCTCTTTCGGCAGAATCAAACAAAATGAAATAAATAATCCTCTGACCTAATAACTCAATTCATCGAGACGAGTGGAGCTATTGACACAAAGAGTATAACCCCAGTAATGAGATTTGAGATCAGTCAGCAAATAACGATAAGTTAAGGTTAATGGAATACTGACAGCTCAATGGCTAAATAAAGAATAATATATTTGATTTGAATCCCATTCATATTGTCCTCGTTACAATGTTAATTTTTTCCTGCAACAAATGTCACTAACAATGCCTCTTTTTAAGAATGGATCAGATCAAAAAAAAAAAGGAGGGGGGGGGAGATGATAATTCTGTTGTGTAAATATGATTATTTTGGTCAGTTTATGAGCTTTTCTCGTTAGGTGTTTGATCTACCCGTGTATGAGGGAAACTGGTAACAATATCCTGATTAAGTCCCCTTACATGTTGAAACCATTGATTCTTAGTTGTTCTTTTAGTAACCTTTAAATGTCAAATTACATAATTTAACTTTTGATAATAAGATTGTATTTTACCATAGAGCCTTTGCCGAAATAATGAACCTTTTACAAGTGTTCAATGTAAATTAGGTGTGTGACAAAGAACTTTGAAATTTTATTTATCTGTGAATGTCTCAAGGTTTAATAGGTAATTAAAATACAGCAATGTTTGTCATTATCCGGACTAAAAGTAAGCCTGTAATCCATCTACCTGTGTGATTTGTAATAAGAAATGACAAGTTCAAAGAAACAGTCTTCTAGACAATGGCGATATATGAGTATTCCCTACAGATCAGTTTCCCGTGATATAGAATAAGAGAGACTAGAGAAAAATGACTGAAGTATGTATGTAAAAAAGAGCCCCTGTTAGGTTGACAGTTTGATTGTAATTGTACGTGTTCCATGCTCAATTTGATTATTTGTTGATTCATTTATATTTGCTTTCAGAAGTACATCAAATGTCAGAAAATACGGTTCATTGACTTTTGACGAATAAAGCAATAAATGAATCTTGTTTGAATGCAAGAGATTCGGTCTCCGGTGGCTGCTGATTAAAATGCTCCACACACACATTGGTCAATTGCACAATACGTTTGTCTTATGTAAATAAACCTTGATGATTGAAAGAAACATCGCTCACTACCATTAGCAAGGGTGGATATCAACTGGAGTAGGAACAAACAGACTTAACACCTCGCATGTGGTATCGAATGCGTGTGAACGGTCCACGAACATGTTCTAAAGATTAAGTAAAACCAGTTACCAAGTCTGGTACAATCAAACAAATCTGACGAGACGGAGTAAATTCAATTTGGTTTTGTATACCATGGTCTCAGAAATCAATTGTGATCATCCAGAGACATCTTCCCACAGATAAGATATATGACTTCATCACCGAGTCGAACGCATTCCAGACTTACCACCTCGCATGTGGTGTCGAATGCCTGTGAACGGTCGACGAACATATTCTGAAGATAAGGTCAAAATCAGTTTACCTGGTATCGCACAATCAAACAAATCTGACGAGACGGAGTAAATTCAATTTGGTTTTGTATGCCATGGTCTCAGAAATCAATTGTAATCATCCATAGACATCTTCCCACAGATAAGATACATGATTTCGAGTCGAACGCATTCCGTGCTGACACATTTTCCTAACATAACACGTTATAGGAAATCTTTCGATTCCAAAAACGTTCAGTGCCGAATTGGTATCAGCTTGGGTCATTAGATACAAATGCCATTTTATATTTTTTTTGTATAATTATAGAGAAAGAAAATTCATCTTGCCTCCACCGGGATTCGAAATCGGGTCTCTGCCAGTTTATATATTAATACGTTCACATTAAGAAAAACTTATTACGTCAAGTTAAAAACTGTGAATTAAATTAAAACTTCCTATCAATACGATGAAGCCAATTTGCTTTATTGTAAATACCAACTTATCAAATAACCGCACATTTATTTACTTTTTTTTGCAGAAGAAGACTTCAATATTCTTTGTTATCTGAAATATGGAGCGAACTAACAAAAAACATAAATAAAAATCGACAGTTGTTTGTTAGTCTAGCTATACAAATCCAATTGTATCTAAACCGGACAAGAACGTGCTTAATTGATATTTCCCGTCTACATCATTGATTGAAATTAGCGGTTCTGTTCTGATGTATTGTATAAGCTCACAACATAGCACGTGTTCCTTATCGCCTACTTAAACACTGTGGTAACAAAATGTAGCGATCGTGATCTTTCTGGAAAAAAGTGGATGGGGTCAATTTATCGTTAAAATCCAGAACAAAATTATCTTTTCAGCAAATTGATATTCTCAGCTGTAGTCTAATACAGATCAACCCCATTGTTTGGAGCAAAGCACTTCTAAACAATAAACTTCTCAGCCTCACGTGTTATGTCATAAAAATGTCTCAGCGACTTCATAGAGAGATTAACACGTGTAATTGCATGTCCAGGAAATATTATGTTTATAAATAATTGTTCGATAATCAATTCCAGGAACGTTGATTTCACGTTTCTCTGATATGTCTAGCCTGACGGTAGATTTATGTAAATGATTAAAAACTGATTTTTCACAGCTTGCTAGACGAAGCGTAAATGAAATTTGGGCTGTTTGTCGGGATTTGGGATTAAGGATCTGGTAATTGAATTTTGCAAATCATGGAATTTCTGTTACGTGTATTTGTCACCCATAGGGGTATAAATATTACTTCGTTAGCTTCGCCACTTTATTTCTGGGTAGAGCACAATTTGATTAGAAATTTAATAGTTCTTGGCCTATTTTTGAAGATCCTGACATTATAACTTGATTCAGTACCATTACATACCGTCAAAGACTGGAACAAACACTCACCTTAAGGTTAGTCTTTATAAACCAGTATAAATTTTAAGACTTGAATTAGTGTCTTATTTACTCTGTACATGAATTTATATTGCAATTTAGTTTTTGCACTTCATAAGCTTTTTTACATTGTCTCTTATATTTTTCTGTTCAATCCAATTACATGTATATGGTATGCTCTAAAGTATAACAGGACTGCCTGAGATATACTCGTGAATAATAATGGTACAGTGCAAACCCATTCATTGTTATGGCGAAAAAAATAAAACAAAGTGGTAACATATTGTAGTTAGTTCCAACCCACAACAATATGGCAACAAAGATTAACAGAACATTGATTATAAGTCCCTGTGATGCGTGTAATCTGTCGTGAGATTTCTCAGAATGATTACAAATTGATTTCTCAACGGCTGACAGACGCATTGGTAATGGAATTTGATCTGTTTTTTTATTAGGTCGCCGGTAATTAATTTTATGAACGCCAGAGAAAACATTCTAATCTATCAGCAATTGGCGGGTACTTCCTGTTTCCTGGTGGTCAGACCAAAGGGACATTTGAGAGCTGATATTTCGGTTGAGTTCTGTTATGAGTCGTCCTTTTCCTTTAGGGTCCTTGCCTGTTGTCTGTGTCTTTGAGGATGTTTACCTTAACCCATTGTCTGGTACGACCTCATTTGAGTTAAAACATAAGTTCAGCATCAGATCCGACATAATCGTTCAACCAATCTCATATATCAGCCATGTGAGGTATTACATCGACATCCATGTGTACGTTATGCCACTGATATGGTGCCTGATCATCTTGTCATTTGTTAAATAACAATTAACAGACGCTTTACATCTTTACGAAAAGTTATTTCGTCGCGGACTGTTGCAGTTTGGTTTGCTGCTCGATAGCGCAAAACTGCAATGAATTGTTTATTTGACTAACCTTACACCGAATAACCAGCTGGAACTATTTACTACAAGATACAACATTGTATTCTGACATCATTGGCCCTGTCAGTTCTTTATGTTGTTTGTCATCCATGCCGTTTTTTCAAAAAATTCTTTAATCATGTCTCAGTTGTAGATTGTCAATCTTAAACGTACCTCTTGTGTTTAGCATTTAGCGGATTATTTATCGAAGATATGTCGTGATCTTTTATAAACCAAGCGATTGGTTTGGTGGGAGCTGCGTCCTTGTGCTCTCTGAGCTAGAGACACCTGGAAGCCGATTTGTTGTATTCTGCTATGTTGCCAGCGTCGTTAAGGGTGGTTTCCTCTACCGATTGGGGTGGCACTCCGTGATTTGAGTGAAATAACCCCTAAAAAACTTAAATAAAACCCATCTTCATGGATACTAGTCGATAGTTTGTGCTACAATAGAATACAAATGTGAAATAAAAATGATTATGCAATATAATGTGTATCATTGCTCCGATTAAAAATATCGATTGATAATAAATTGAAATGTTAGTGTCGATTTGAAAATCTGCCAATCTGTGCTCAATACTCTGTGAAATCACATCAACCATCTCGATACTGATCATTTCATGCCATTGAATATGTCACAACTATTGTATACCTACATCAAATGTATAGAGTTTTATC
>JAVFBZ010179084.1:1991-12053 GCA_032466195.1 Katharina tunicata
AAGTTCATATAAAAGTGCAATTTTTTTTTATTTTGGACCTATAAATTAACAAATCTGTTTTACGTATAATTTCGGTAATATAAATCATGTTTAAACTATTACCACGAATTAAAGTGCCTTTACCATGATTCTGCGCCCTAGAGTTTTTCCTACTATCGGTATTGAAAATTGGGATGAAATACCCCGTGAAACTGAACCGAAGACCGCTGGGCGTCTTAACCAGCTGTTGCCGACCATATACTGTTGTAAAGCTGTCAACGTATTATAATCGTTACATTCCACGCGCCACACAACTAGACACTCTAAACAGCAAAATCAAGACTTAAACCATGGCATCTATGACGCGTACAGCTTAATTTAGCTGCGTCCAAAGTGATATCAGTCTTTGACAATTTGAATTGTATGGACATTTACCCGCCGCTATGTATTTAAGATATTTTCGTCCAAACAGACCCGCATTTTGGATTATTATACTTTTCACTTTTGTCGCCCTACAACTCATATTACGGTTAGCAAATTCCTCAACGGAAAAGCCAGTAGACAATGGCACGGAAATAGTTCACATTCTGCGCAAACAAATTACAGTTCTAGAAAACAAAATAAAAGTGAAAGTTACCGAAAACAAAAAGAGTGTGGAACTTCAGGTGTTTGGTCCAGGTAAGTACTGTACTATTTTGTATATGTGATTTATAATCCGAATTTGTCACCTTTAACAAAACTTCAACCCTAAGATTATTGAACCATTTAGTTATTATGTTTCTTGTTCGATTGGTGTTAACGTTGTATTTGGAGGCATTTAACTTATAAATGACTACTTGGCAAAGCTTTCGTTGAGAAGAAACCCCTCTGAAAGTACCACTGAGTCACGGAGACAAATTCCTTACCTGAGGTATTTATACAACCGAGAACCTCTGGAGTACAACCGTCCAGCCAATGCTATACGAACTGCATCATGACTAGGCCCCAGCATAGATCGTTACAACTTCCAAGATCTTCCTTACGTTTCGTATCTCAATATTAACAGGTTTGGGGTCGTGTCATATATAACTTATGTCAACATTAAAATTGATTCTCAGCAAGTTCTAGCGAATTATCGAATAGCTTCTAGATAGAATGAACAGCTATATACATGTATGTACTCCTACACCAAATTGGATGCACATAATCCCCAAACTTATCTGTCCTTATACTATAAACTTCCGCATGGAATGACAATTTCTTGGTAAGCATATTTTGGTTACAACGTTCCATTCTTGTACCAGAGATCATCTTCACCATAACAAAGTTAAACAATTTTGAAACTATATCGAAACGTCGCCACAAACATACTAAGAAGTAGTCATCCATACGGAAATTAGTATCACTATTGGTTTCTTCACCTTGTTAATGCCAAGTGGATAACTTATCAATGCATGACTGTAGTACACGTTAATTGTCATGAGTATTGAAAACATAGGGTATAGTCTAAGTAGGCTCTGTTGATATACGCTCGTTTTGATAAGCGATATGTTTTAATAAACGCTTACTCATTTTGATAGTTTGTTAAAATATGACCTCAAAAGAATGTTGGAGGAAAATAGGACGTCTTGGGTGAGCCGCGAAACCCATATACAGGAAGCGACCCTATGTAACCAATAACAGCGCTGTTTCAATAACGCGAGAAGATTAAGGTATATACTGATAATAAATTTTATCCCAAATTAGCGCTTTCTATCTAGGCTTGAACATTTCTGGGGAGGTAAATCTAGACTGACATTTAATTTGTCTTATATTTCGTTGTAGGAGAATATGGTCGACCGTTTAATGTGGTGGAACAGAATTTAAGCGACACTGAGCTGACTAAATATCGAGCGGGTTACAAGGAGCATGCAGTCAATGAGTACGTCAGTGATCTAATCTCAGTGCACAGAAAACTCGACCCTACAATAAGAGATGAAAGGTAAGCCCATGTATATGTCTATCCAAGAAACAGTTAACTAGATAACGCACGAAAAAAGGTTTGAAAACGTCCACGGCATCTATAGATATATACACGATGCACTAGGAATGAACCAAACGTTGTCATCCGTGATGTTATTTCTTTGTCGCCATAATTATGTGCAATAGAAAAGTATTCCGTGAGGGTATAACAAGCTAAATGTTATCTTTATCAGCCTGGATCCTGCATGATGCATAAGTTTATTTAATCAAGATGCCAATTATATTGTCTTACAATGTTATGTCTTTCAGTCTTAACAAATTCAATGACCTGAATTTACGTTTGGAAAAATAAAGTCCACAATACATAGAGAATGGCAATACGAGTCGCGAGGTTTCAATAAACAAGGATTTATTCAGTATTTATTCTCTTGTACCTTGTTATTTGCAGATGTAAATTGCTGCATTATCCGTCCAATCTGCCTAACGTCAGTGTTGTGATACCGTTCCGAGACGAGGCCTGGAGCACCTTGTTAAGAACGGTACACTCGGTTCTAGAACGGTCCGATCACAAACTCAAGGAAATCATACTCGTCGATGACAACTCTTCCCTGCGTAAGTTAGTCCCGTTTGTAGGACAGTTAAAGATTTGAGATCCTGTACACGCTGACATTTGACTTCTCGATCCGATAAACGCCAGAAATGAAACCGCCCCCGTTCTTAACTGTATCATCAAACGTCGAAAAGATAATAAATTATAAATGACAAATGAAATGAATGCAACCATTCAATGCTGTTCAAAATTTTAATCTGGTTTTTAAAAGTTTAATAACCTTCTGTGATTGCTTTGGAGTCAACTAGCACTTCCTGTGCGCATGTGCTCTCTGAGCCAAGAGGCATAGGAGTCATTAAGGGTGGCACGCTGCCAAAGGAGTGAAATAACCTTACGGCTTAAAAGCCCAATGAGATAAATAAACAAATCTTGGATCGTACTTATGTTCGGGTGGATAAAGTAGCCATAGATCATCATGAATGTTAAGTTTGATATTGTTGTCATTGACCAACTTCGTGTTTTTACAATCAAGAGACAATGTTGAAAACCAGTAAAATAGCCCATAGACTTTGAATCAACATCTGGTTGAAAGTTACACGACACTTAACAACATAGGCCTATGGGTGAGAACTAACCAATTTGTCATACATGGATCCATATTGTTACATATTATAGTGCGATAGGATGATGACAAGCGATTCCCTATAAATACTAGTACAGCATTATCTGAATAAATGAATATTTTGCAATACTTTAATTTCATTCACATATCAAAAAACTTTTTTTAAAACTCAGTTCCATTTATTAGTCAACCTGTCTCAGTAAATCTGTAACATCCCCATTTACTTACTTTTCATTTATTATGAATTTCATATGTTATTTATATTACACGCAGCTCATCTGAAGAACCGTCTGGACATTTATCTGACACAGGTACCACTGACCAGGGTGGTTAGGTTAAACCATCCCTCTGGGCTGATGATGGCTCGACAGGCCGGGATAGATCAAACCACGAGTGAAGTCATTATCGTGATGGATTCACATGTTGAAGTGGGAGAAGGTATAGCTCCATTTATTCGTTCCTTCCTTCGCTCATGCGTTCAATTGTTTTTTGGGTAAAACCATTCATTCAATTGTAATTACATATTCGACCATTTCTTTAACTACTACCAGAGTAGTTCTTTACTAAAGTCAATCTTTCTCACATAACTCTGTTTTAAATTTAAACTTACAATGGTTGATCATTGTTATCAATTTAAAAAAAAAACGTATTTCCACACAACATATAAAGACATGAAATATTTAATTGTGTCGTTTAGAAAGTGACCGTTAACATTTTTTTGGTTTTTTGGAATTACACTCCCAGATACCGTACAGAGTCTATGTAAGAAAATTTTAGAGGCTAAGGCCTGTGCGGGAATCGAACCCATGACTGTCAGAGTCAGACACCCATGCAATCGTCAACAGTAAATGGTCGGAGGTCGCATAGCTAGCCGAGCTGTTTAGATAGCCGACATTTACTTACTGGCGATTTGGTGACTGACTCTGAGGGTCGTGGATTCGATTCCCGCAATGGTCTCGGCCTGCAATTTTTTTTTATTCTGAACTTGAATCTGTTTATTGTAGAGAGTGTTTTCCCTAAAAAAACGAAAAACACTTATATAAAAACATTGCAGAAAAGAGTGCAGCACGGAATAAGTTAAATAATCCTAGACTTATTGTGGTATTGTTTTAAAAGTGTTAGCTTAACGTTACGACGTATACTTATATACACAGGGTCGAAATAAACGTTTAAGGGTATAATTAAACTATCACTATGTGTTTGGGTGGGTGGAGGGGTGGAGGGGATGAGGGTGTTGATTCATGATGTAAGCTTGTTTGATTTTGTTCGATTGGGGTTTTACCCCGTACTCAAGGTTATTTCACTTATATGACCTGAAACGATGCTGGCAACATGCAAGACAGGTCAAAACATTTACATAACATTCACAAAACAAGACACCACAACAAATCGGCATCCTGTTCCCCTTAGCTCAGAGAGCACCAGGGCACAGTAAGCTAACCTTAGGATCACGAAAAGGAAGGCCTGATTTACATCAGCGAGTGTAACGCTTATTTAGCGCATTTACCAAATGAGGAAGTGTGCAGTGGATTATATACTTCGCGTTGTGAATTGCACTCAAACAAGTCACGGAATATGTTGATTGTTTTCCAGGCTGGCTGGAGCCTCTGTTACACCCTATCTACTTGGATAACAAGGTGCTGACTTTCGCTCGTATGGATGTTATTAACAAAGATAACTTCATGTACCAGCCAGGAAAGCTGGACGGACTTCTACAGATGCCAAACTTTGACTTTTATTTGAACATGATGTTCTCAACAATGACAAAAGAATTCCTAGACCAAAGGACAAACTTAACTGACCCAGTACCGTAAGTAGGCCATTCATGCATTTTACTTCAGCAAATATCTCATGAAATCAATGTTGTTGTTTTTCATATATATCA
The DNA here is from genome assembly GCA_032466195.1 of Katharina tunicata. NCBI lineage: Eukaryota > Metazoa > Mollusca > Polyplacophora > Chitonida > Mopaliidae > Katharina > Katharina tunicata. Next base: position 6,969 of record JAVFBZ010179084.1, read on the forward strand.
TATATTTATTTTAATTTATTAGCATTATATTTTTATATAAAAACTTCAAAACTTTAGTAGTAAAACAACTCGATATATTTATAAAGCATTTCTGTAACGACGCGATTACTGTCAATAATTCTCCAAAGAATAAATTACGTATACTCTGCATGTTTATTGATTAATCTAGGCAATGGTTTCTCACCATTATGTTACCAACGAAGCTGAAAGTGAAGTAAAGCCGAAAGTGATCCATCAATGCATATAAGCCTATTTGATATCCACCAAATGTAAAGTTTAAAGTCCAATTCCTCGCGTGTTTCTTGCCTTTTCCAGCTTGTTGCAAAAAAAATATATGTGGGGTTTCATCATTATTTAAGGTTATTCGCCCACATGACGACATAGCGTTGGCAATGTCGCAATAGGACATAAAACAGAGAACTGCTTTGTCTTGTCCCTTGGTTCAGCGAGGCATCGGGGCACAGAAGGCTCCATCCAACCAACACTGCACACGTTGAAAGCGTTAAAATAGTATCAAAATCAAATATTGTGTATGTGGTCATTCTTATTTCCCCGTCTTCAGATCACCGACTGTACAGGGCTGGATGTTTGCCATGAACCGTCAATTCTTTATGGACCTGGGAGGGTTTGATCCGGGTATGGACGCCTGGGGTGGAGAACAAATGGAACTCTCCTTTAAGGTTAAGCTCATTCCTGTCTTATGTAGAAATCAAGGCTGTTTAGATTTATATAATACGAAGGGGATCAAAATAAAAAGAATGTTTTTCACTTTTACGTAAATAGATAATTAATAAATGTTAACTTATATGAGCTGTCAAGACTTTGAAAACAATCTACTATTTTTCATGTTTATATAGCGCCCTTGAGAATAATCACTTGTCTGTAAATATCCATCGTCGCAAACCAAAGGTTTTATTCCGAGCTACTCTTGATGTATTTTGGAGTACCTCAGAATTAAGCTCTTAGCTGGCGAAGATGGTACATACCATGAATTTATCCTTTCTCAAACTTCCTGGTTAACAACATTACATGTCGAATTTTGTGCCTATATGTATGAGAGAGGTTTTCATATAGATTGAGTTTCTACGGTTCTGATAGCTCTACCATTATTAATAATTAAATTGATTCCCTTCGTTTATTTGTTAGGATAGTTCTATACTTGTGTTAATGTTGAATCCCCTTCAATGTATCCGTTTAACCCCCCTGTCGACCTTAGGTGTATGAGGAAAGTTCTCTGGTGGGTGTGGAGATCGCGTGGTAGTTTTTACGAGGTTTCTTTCCGGACTTCCACCGAACACCAGGTCTTCACAAAAATGATATACCCTTGAGCACGACGTTAAACAACAAGCAAATACTAAAAAGTTATAAACATGTGTTAACTGTAGGTTTGGATGTGTGGTGGTCGTATCCTGACGCCACCATGTTCAGTAGCTGGACACGTCTACAGAGAAGTGAAATGGAAAAATATCTGGACAACTTATCACCGAAATAACTACAGAGTAGCTGAAGTATGGATGGATAGTTACACAGAATTGTTCAAACAGAGGACTGGATATATATCGGTAGGTTTGTAACGTTAAGCCCCCCCCCCCTTCTCACTTTAGACAAATAACTTTAAACAAACACAAATTAAATGCAAAAAATATAGCTTATATTTTCTCCATAACTCCACAATTTAGAAAAAATATTGGGATGGGTACTTTTATTTTTATTTCTAAACTTTTTACAAACGTATAATATACATTACTTTTATGTAAACGAATCATTTTCTCCATAAATTATAATTGTAACGTGGTGACGATGATTCGAACCATAACTTAACTGAACAGACCAATTTTGCATTATGGCCCTTACGCATACGACGCATTTACTGAAACGAACAATACCGTCGATTGTAATTTATGTATAAATGACTTAATGTAACTTTCTTGTTGACGGTTTCCTTCAGGATGCCGGGGATGTGTCTGACAGGAAAGCTATCCGGGAGAGAATGCAGTGTAAATCGTTTGAATGGTACCTCGATACCATAGATAAACTAGTCAATATGTATATACCGAGAAATAGAAAAGCCAAGGGCACAGTAAGTATTTTTTATATCCCAATGAGCTTTTCTGTTTTTGTAAATATATTTGTCTGATATTCCACTTCCTGAGATCGTGGACTGATGAGTGTAATGAAGGTTATCCACACGTTCGAGTACGCTGGTCGACCTAAAGTATATAAGGGACATTTCCGGTGGTTGTGGATGTCGCTGGTGGTTTTACAAGGTCTTCCATGTTTTCCACCAAACACATGCAGTGCATATAGGTCATATAAATCAAATAACGTTGAGTACGACAATCAAATAAATATTCATTAATTTATTTGATTGGTCCTTATAATGGCCATCAAGGGAATTTCACTTATATGCGTACTCAGTGTATTGTGGAAAACGGGCAAAGAAACATTGTAAAAAACAAAAAACGCGATATCTACAGCTTAACGAAAACTTCCCCTACATACCCCCTAGAGATGATGAAAGGGAGATTCGAACATATATACGCGGTACAGATATACGGGACTCCGCAGTCAAACGCTCAACCGACTGACTCACGAGGCTCAAATAAACAAATCTTTGTAGTTTATATATTAGTTGTTTTGACGTTTCAATTCTTAATAATATAAAAAAACAGGCATTTACACATTTCTACTGTGCCTGTTTGCTTGTTTTGGTATGTTAAACCAACCTATTACTATACTTACACGTAGGCCTAAGTTATAACTGACATGACTATTTTTTCTGAGTTGGCACTATTGTGATTAATATGAAGATGGATACAGGAACAGATAAAATTTTCCTTTTGGGAAATAAATCAGGTAACCTTATCTGTATGTTGACCAAATACATGTGGAAGTTATGTTTATTTTTATGTTTATTTTCCGATGTTAGATCAACAGGACTATATATCCCAATTACAGATCATTGGCCAGTTTTATTTTGTAAATTGAGTTATTAAGTTGTGTAACTTGGGAAGAGGTTTGGGTTTTTAAGATTGTTTTTGGTTTGGTTTACAGATAAGAAACAAGCAGTTTGACCTATGTATCCAATGTGAGCACCACGGAGACAAAGACTTTGTACCGACAATAGCCAAATGTAAAAAGGGTTTCGGTTTTGTAAGTATCAAATTAGCATATAATCAAAGTGTGTTGCCGTTCTAGTTTATCGAGATGTACGGACGATTATTGCATTATCAAATTTATCGATTGATGTTTAATTCGCTTAACCACAAACAAATTGTAGGATCATCGCCATTTTGGCTGGAACTTTTTTTTACAGGCTTTGTGTCAAATTGCCATATTGACAGATTCCAGTTTCTATTTGTTTTACATTCAGAGCATAATTTACTCCTAAATTAAAAATAATGCATCTGAAGCCATATGAAACTCTCTCGATTACCCTATATTTTCTTACGTGTTCATTGTCCATACGGCGGGAAATAGGCTTCCCTGCTCTTTAGAATTGGTTTGCAATAATTCGGTACTGGTCTAAAATCATTAAATCACAAAATTTCTCACTTCAGTCCGATAAAGCCGCATGCTTAAGATAGATGTACTATAAATTCTATAATATACTTGTTCGACAGGATAGGGTAGAAAAGATTATTATATTACTCCATCCAACTTTAACTCACTGGTTTTCTTTAAACAGGACTGGGACTTATCTGAGAGGAATGAACTTCGCCATCAATACCAGTGTTTTCAAATAAAACCTGACAATAAAATAATCACCCACAGATGTGATCAACAGAGACAGAAAGCATCCCAGAAGTGGATTTACACAGAGGTAAACTGATTACTCTGAGAAATTTACCTTGTTTTTACGATTAAATCTAGTGACCTATTCTTGTCAGATAGCCTTTTGTTATAATGTCCACGGAGTTTAATCCCCTGCAAATGTATACTACTCAACATTTGGTAGGTCTATTGAAAATATTTAATACACGCAGCTGTTAAAATTAATTTTGATAGCGGTTCCAAATGTGGGATATTAAAAGCTCGTGCGACCTGTTCCTGCGTAGCACTTTTTTTCAGCAATCCCACCCCCTTGCCAAGTCTTCATTGCTCACAGAGTGTCGTTGGAGATGTCTTAGCATCCCTTTTCCCAAAATTTTCTACCAAAAAGGCCGTTAGCTCTGATCGTTGTTAATGCATACTGCCACCAGCTCACCAATAGACAACAATGCATGTGCACGGCATGCACGTTCGAAATGTTATTTCAAAGCTACGCGACAATCGAGATTTTCAAAGGAAGCATGAATTAATTATACAGGCCAGTTTGTTTTACCAAAATGTAATAATTCATTGACCAGTTGGTCAAAACATCAAATGTCCCTATCATTGTTGAGTAGTTTATATATACCTTTCTGCTGTTATTTACAAAACTAGAACAATTTTTATTCATGGCTTATTTAGCTGTTATTTAGACGTTGAAGACAACATAAGTAATTCTAACTTCTGCATATGGATAGAAACTACTTGATATATTAGCTACTCCGTTTTAACGTCGTTCTAGAGAAAACGTGAAGTATTGGAACGCCGTTTGTTCAAAAGTATAATAACTCCAAATCATTGTTGTATGACGTCACGTCACAACCCTGTAGGCCTATGTCAAGAAGTTGTCATCCATACGGACGGTAATGGGCCTATTGCTTATCTTAGGGTGTAGACTCTCTAGATTGTGGACAAAATCTGCTTGCATTTAACGGAAGCTCCTCTTATTTAGCAAAAAGAGAAAGAAAGAAAAGGATTGGCTGTAGTTTCATAGATCTGTTTCGAGTAAGATAGAATAAGAGAAACGTCAAACAAAGAAGTCGTGCTGGTATAGATAATATATTTAGGTTTTTATTATGCCAATATCAGTTAATATACCAGTAGTTTCACAGATCCGTTTCGAGTAATATAGAAGAAGAGAAACTGCGAACGTGGCAGTCAAATAATATATTTCGACTTTATTATACCCACACCTGTTACACACATATGGCCATACACCAATTGCTCGAGCTACTAGTAATAAGGTTTTACCTACAGTAGTATACGAGCTTTTTA
>JAVFBZ010179095.1:0-15556 GCA_032466195.1 Katharina tunicata
ACCTGGGGTGATTTAGGGCTCCTCTTTTTAAATCCGTTGTCATTTTGCTGAAATAACCATCGATTCTGAAGTTATCGTCAAAAGTTGGAGGTCGCTCGATAACGCCAGCAATATGTCTGCACTACACTCACCGAACAGCCACTTTCGCCAATGCGCACGCGCATCGCCAAGACTTCCGACAGTTATTCTCCTTAATTGGGTGACGCGAATAAATTGCGCAATTTTCAAACAAGAAGTATAGCGGAAGTCTTGGCGATGCGCGTGCGCATTCGCGAAAGTAGCTGTTCGGTGATTGCAGTTTCTGAATTATCACCCATGTATCTATATGTTATTATGTACAGTGTGTCCATTATGTTTTATTGTGTATTTGTGTGTATCATTGTGATGGGGTATTTTTGATCTGAGTTCGATTGATTTCTCATTGCTACCATACTGATTCCCCTATCAACTCGTGATATACATTATGATATTATAACCAATCTCCGCTCACAGACGTATCTCGGAATAATGCCTCTGTCATACTATTCTAAAATTCAACTATAATATTATACTGAATGACTGGCCATCAATCTGATATTATTCTACTAACACTTTAGGCAATCATATGACGTGATGCTCCTACTCAAGTATTAGTGTAAGTGTTATGCCATTCGTACTGTTATACTCTTATTCAGTTTAATTAACTTATAATTTTTCTATTATAATCATAATTCTTATGATATGTTATGGTATTGTTATTGCACTAATGCACAAGTTAAATAGTGATCAAATGTTATTTTTGAATATACTCATACTCAGTGTAAACAAGCGTCATATGATATTATTATTATACTCATACTTAGTTTAAATAATTTATCCTATAATACTATTATTATTTAAAGAATATGATAAGTTATTATTATTACACTCATACTCAATTAATTTATCACATATTATTAGTCTACTCTTACTAAGTTTTAATACCTTATCCAACCATATTTATATTTACATTCATATCACTTTTAAATATTTTATGATATTAATTTACTATACTCATACTACTCGGTTTAGAAAATTAACGTAAAATATTATTATACTAGGATCCAGTCTTAATATTTTGTCATAATAATACATTCATACTTAAGTTAAACAATCTATTATATGATATTATTATACTCATATTAAATAATTACATGTATGATATTATTCATTCGAAATACTTTATTTTATAATATTGTACACAAACTCAGTTCAAATAATTCATCAAATGATATTGTTATATTCATATTCAATTCAAACATTATATCAAGTGATTATTATTCCTCATACTCAGGTTAAATAATTTATTATATGGTATTATTATATTCATAATAAATTACTTATCACATTATATTATTCATTTAACATAATTTGGCATATGATATGATTATACTCAAACCCAGATCAAATAATTTATCATATAATATTATTATGCACAGTCTCAGTTAAATAATAATCATATGATACTATCATACTAATATAAAATAATTTATCACAAAATATTATTCATTTAACATAATTTGGCATATGATATGATTATACTCAAACCCAGACCAAATAATTTATCATACGATATTATTATGCACAGTCTCAGTCAAAAATTAATCATATGATGTATTGTTATACTGATAATAAATAATTTATTACATGATATTATTCATTCCAAATAATTTATCATATGATATTTATATTATTATACACATTCTCAGTCAAACAAATTGTTATACGATATTGTTATACTCATACTTAATTCAAATAATTTATCTTACGATATTATTATATATACTGTAATACTTAATACTGATTTAATATTGCTAATGAGGTACTTTTATCACAATTTATCATGTTAATCTATTTAATATTTAGGCTTTCTTTTTGATTTTTAGGTTTTCGGTACCTTTTCCACCATCTCCATTTTCTTGTAAAATCACATTTATACGTAGTCAGTATGTTTACTTAATACGATTAATGGTAGCACAGGATCAAATCATTTTGGCAAGATGAAAATGTGCTTTTGTTTATTTTCTACAATGTTTTTTTTAAACTTCTTTGTTTTCTTCCGTGTGGCATTCTGTAACTATTTTCTTCAAAACACTATGGATTTCCTACATTCCAAATGACTGATTTAAACGTTAACCTTCCATTCCCTGGCACCGACCCTTCAATCTTGCCTTTCTCAAACGAACCTTCTATACCAATCATTTCGGGAACAAATTATTCGCATGATAATCAATTTACCCTAGATATTGTGGAGTCTATGTCATTGAACCCTATTGACCTTAACTATATCGAAAATACTCATTCTTCCATTGATGATAATGAATTCGAAATGTCTCACTGGCGTGATATCGATTCCCATCAATCCAAATATTTCTCTCAGCCCACTTTCATCACTGAATCTCTTCTAACCGACTCGCAAAATCATCTATCTTTCCTCCACTTGAACTCTAGAAGTCCAAACAAACATTTTACCGAAATTGCTGCCTTTATCCATTACTCTTTCTCTGTCATGGGCTTTTCTGAAAGCTGGTTAACCGATTCATTCGACTATCTTATTGACTTTCCAGGATATCTGCAATTTTCGTTAAACCGATCTAAGCGTAAGGGGGAGGGGTAGTATTATATGTAAAAGATAACATAAAATCATATCTTCGTGAAGATTTAAGTTTAATCGACGACCAAAGTGGGTGTGAATGCATATTTGTCGAGATAACGCTAAACAAGTCCAGATGTCTTGTCGGGTTGATATACCGACCCCCTGGAAAAGAAATAGCTTTGTTTAACTCCCATGTGCTAAATAATCTCCGACGTAGTACTGAAAAGAAAAAAATGTGTACTAATGGGAGACTACAACATAGATATGGAAGACATAACTTTATGGATTCCAACTTCTTTATAGAAGCAAACGACGTTTCGGTCTCTGTCCTGAGACCGTTATCAAGCGAATGATATACATTTTAAAATAAACCGTTTAATAAGAGCAATGAAACACTAATGTATATTATTCGCTTGATAACGGTCTCAGGACAGAGACCGAAACGTCTCTTTGCTTCAATAAAGAAGTTGGAATCCATAAAGTTATGTCCTCTTGTACCTCAACTTCTAAATGCCGCTCAAACAACATAGATCTGTTCAAAACTGATCATCACTTACCTTCTAAAGACTTCTTAGACACATTGAAATCCTCCTACTTCTTTCCTCAAATAACAAGACCAACAAGGGTAACCTTAAACTCAGTCTGTCATCAAACTGATACAGATTTAGCTATGAAAACGTTCTCGGGCAAATTTAATAACATATTTACTAACTGTTTACCCATTACAACAATTCACTCTAATAAAAAGAAAATTATTAAACCATGGATTCTAAGTTCAAAAACGTGCAGTTTGTGTGATAAGTCTATCAAATCGATTAGATCAAACAGCCCCTTTTTTTGAAAATAGCAAATCCTCCCTCTCCTTCCATAACTCACATAATATTCAGTTTGCCTTTACAAATAGCTTTGCAACTACATCACACGAGATTTTATTAAAGTCAGTCGAATTCGAATTATTGAATCGACGTCCTATTTCAAGTTTAGATTAAAAACATATTTACTTGAAATAATCCCACAGTAATAACTCCTTAAACATCTCAGTCATGTCTGATTTATTTATATATTTATAATAAGAAAATAGATACTTGCCACCATTCTTTTATTCTACCATTAGCAAAGAATCGTGTATACTTATAATGGGATAGTACAAGCCCTATGGTGCTTTATTCCCGCCATGCCACTTACAACATCATTTATTCTGCTGTATGATTTATATATTATGGTGAATAAAAAAGTGTCAAATGTCAAATGACGATCGGGTATAGAAATAGTCGCGTCAAATAAAAGCAGTTAGTCTATATTGTCTGGCCACCAACATGTACCCCATCTCAACTTGAGGGCTAGGCAGAAGTCACGTGTTTTGGTCAGGTCCGGAGAAATTGGGTTTGCAGCAACTAAATTCTATGGAACTCTTTTATACATATGTGAAATAATAGTTTATTTTACATATCTAAATTTCTTTTTCACATATGTTTAATAGTTATTTATATCACTTATGTGAGTTTTATTTTTTTTTTCACATCAATGGAATTTTCCTTTTTACATATGTGAAATAAAGACAAAAGTGATAAAATGGTTCACAACACATTGTCTCTTGTCGGTTCAGAACACATTATCCCCTGATGGTTCACAACACATTATCTCTTGTAGGCTTAGAACACAAAGTTTATAGTTAGTTCAGAACACAGTATGCCATCTTAATTCAGAACACATGGTAAAATGCCCGATTACAACCTTAGAATGTAGTTGACAAGGCCGTTTTTAAGCAATGACCGAAACTTTGCTCGGGAAATATACCAGAGGTTGTTATACATATCTTCTGTTATTCTAAGTGTCTCGACTTCTATATGCCTCTAAAAGATTTTATATCTTGTTGTTTAAAGGATTCTTAGGAACAAAATCATTTATTTACAGTCTATAATGCTTTGGTAGCAACAATATTAAGAACATAGGCCGTACCCAACAACCCCACACGGCCTCTGCATAAGCCTTGTGAGTTAGGTTAAAAACAAGCCTGTGGCGATTATGCATATTTGAAAATCGAAGGCGAGGCTGCTTAGCAGGTCCGTCACAGTAGGGACAAGCTTGACACAGCTCACAATAAATCTCTGTATTGATTCGCTTAACCACTCGCGGCCTACACAGTTTTTCGGGCAAGTTTTTACCTCAAAATTTTTAGTATGCCTTGGCAGTGTGAAGCATATGGCTGCAATAGCTTGCTTAAGAAGGGGTCTAGCATTTCTTTCTGTTTCTTCCCAAATGATCTCACAACGCTGAAAAAATGGATCCCCTACACGAAGAGAAAGTTCGAGCTGAAAAATCACCATAGACTTTGCAGCAAGCACTTTTCTAAGGCAATGTTGGACCGAGATAAGGAGCAGCTAGCTCGATGGGGGTATTAAAATGCTGTTACAAAACTGAAGACTGATGCTGTACCAGACATACCACTTCAAGTTCAAACTGTTAATCTGTTTATAGTTAAAACACATACCACTAAATATTTCTCGGCCTAGGACACTCGTTATATAAGAGCTCAACCATTATTTTATATGCGCATATGTCTTGGAACACCAAAACGCATTGTCACTAACTGGTGCAGGTTAGGGTCACCCGGAAGTCCTCGAATGTACTGAGCACATCATCTCGGACATGCTACGTTCGTCGTCATTTTGGCCGGAACTATTCAACAGTTTTGGGGTAAAACTCCAAATGTAGACAGATTTCACAGTTAACATTTGTTTTACATTCAAAAGATAATTTACACTAAAAATAAAAGTAAAACCATCGAAATGCGCTCGGTTACACCAACGGGCTTCCGGCGAACAGAATGTAAGATTTTTAGGCATAAACATACAACAATCACGGCCTAATCTAGTGATGACAGCGAAATACCGAGAAATCAGCGAGGTTTTGCCAATTGGCTGTTGTTTGTTTCATTACATACGACTTCAAGTTCATTTCGAAACATGTGATCTCTTAGAATACAGTTGATTCACAGTACTGTATATTAACATTTGTTACAAACACAGTTTGAAAACTGTAACTGAATCACGCTTGTATCTTTTCCGGCACATCCTGAAAATATAAATTCGTATTTGGCGATTAGCGAACGCCATGACAAGAGGGTAAGCGATTGGACACATAGCTACTAGACAGCTCGTGAAGACGTACATTTCAAAGGGCACAGAGCTCACTTCAGAAGGTCAAGGGCGTAGCATTTGTAGTCGATGGCCATTATCAACAAGAAGGGTATATGGGCAATTACATAAATATTTCCTAATATGAACAGTACAAACATTGAAGTGTGCTTACGTTTAGTTTCTTCCCGTGATGTTTTCTGAATCTGCCCGATTTGTTTTTGAACTTTTTTACCTTGATGATGTGCGACAGTGAACATATGGATATTCACAGACACCAGAACAGCCATACCCGGAACGTAAGTACTGAGTGTCACAAACCCCACATACTTTCCTGGCATCACGCGAAGAAAGTTACAATACGGCAGGGTGGAATTCAGTTCGACTCTAGCTGTGATATTGTTTATCCAGGCAATGGTTAGAACACCCAATAGAATCGAATAAAACCAAAGTAAAACGATTATTAATAAAATAAATTTGCTGGAATTAAGTTTGATAGCGCAGAAGATGGACCACGGCTATGTACCGCTCAACACTCACACATACAAGGCAGAGCAAAGAGGGAATTACGAAAGTGGGAGAGTTTATAATAAGACAAGCTATTTCGTTGTCTCCAAAAACTAGAAATTCGCCTAGAAGATGACCAGGAAGAGTTAAAACTCCAAACAAAACATCAGCTGTTGCCAAAGACACCAGAAAATAGTTCGTGGGTGTACGCACACTGGAGTACTTGATAAGAGCTAAGATTACAACACCGTTTAACGTCAACATAATTGGGCATAGGATCAGAAAGAAGATTAGTTTGATGATATTCACTTGACTCCATGCATCCCATTCTATGGAAGTCTGGTTTACAACTTCCATTTTTTTAAATTTAGGAATATCATTCCTGTAGTCGTGAATTTGCAAACTGTTAGCTATTCAAATTTTAACGTACTTAAAACCTGGACAGGCAGATGTGTCCACTGGTGTCATAAGTACAATCCATGTTACTGTTTAGCAGTGTCACACAAAAAATCTTGTCAGGATTTGCTTTCTGGCGCTGTATGTGGCTGCCTTGGCCACTAATTTACAATCCCGATGTTCTTTCCAAACACATATACCTTACAGTTACTCTACTCAGTTATAGTAGGATGCCATTGAACTGGATATATATATTTCCAAAAAATTTGCAGCTTTGTTTGATTTGCATGGAAATTCTTAGTGTCTCTTCTTAGTGGAAGCAGCAAGATATTAAACAGCGGAACCAAACACATAACTCAAATAATATTTTTGAAACCTATCTTTTGCTCCAGTAACTGATTTCCATTTTGTGTTTGCTCGAAAACAGTTCGATCGTATTTCCACGCAGATTCCTCATCAAAACGATGGTCGGTTAATCGGCACGCATGTTTCCTGTTTGCTGTTGACCTGAAATCTTCTTCCTCAAGTCGGCAGGAGTGTGAAAGTATGTAACGAATGTCTTTAGATTAAGGAAACTGTAGAGTAACAGGATTTTCGTTTTTTGGAATAACACTCTCTACTACTGAACATATTTTAGTTCAGAAGGTTTTGCAGGCTGATATCCTTTTGGGAATTGAACCCACGACCCTCAGAGTCAGGCACCGAATCGCCAGCAGTAACACTCTCTGATACTGACCAGATTCTAGTGCAGAAAATTTGTGCAGCCCTTGCGCGAATTGGTGGAATATTTCCTCCCTCAAGGGTCTCCGCCTGAAAATTTTTTTGAACTAGAATCTGTTCAATTTCAGAGACTGTTACCTCAAAAACGAAAATACTGTTAATGGTCAATTTGTAAACGACACACAAAAATAAATTAAACTATATAATAAACTGGATAAATACCAGAGGATGTATCCAAAGTATGTTACTCCGCTTCCCGCACAATCTGCTCTGAATCTGCCGACGTTGTCTCTTGCGTTGCTATAAATTTCACAAAGTCTCCAACAGAGTTGAAGAATAACAAGCGGCTGCTGATAAAAGACATGAAATAGTATCGATTTATTTAACATGAAAGCGGATTTGAACAAACGTCAAACCTGGAAAATGAAGTTAAAACACACTCTGTTTGATCAAAATTATTTGTGGTATAGATAAGTCTGTAACGTCTCCTTGTGTCAAATAGGCATCGTTTATTTCAAAATATCGTGCTGAGTGTTTGTTTTTTTGTTTTGCTTTTCTTTTATCTCATAAATAAGGTTAGAGGATCGTGGAACCTCTTTTGTTAATTTAAACTTACCACCAACTGTGTAATATATTAATGAATGTAGAGAAAAAAAAATTAATATGCCTCCTCCGAGAATCTAGTCTCACTGTGAAGCCATCGAATGTGCTGCTCACATCATCTTGGACGTCTGTGGGTCAAACGGCCAACGTAGACAGATTCCACAGTTTCCATTCGATTTACATTTAGAACATAATTTACTCCTAAACTAAATGTTTTGCATCTAAAGCCATATGATTTTTTTTAAATACCCTATATTTTCTTACGTGTTCATTGTCCCGACGGCGGTAAATACGCTTCCAGCGAACCAAATGTAGCATTTTGATATATATTCATATACCTATCACGGTCGAGCTAAGTAATGACACCGAAATAACCAGAAACCAAGCGAGGTTTTGCCGATTGCGGCATGTTTTGTTCACATATTTCGGTTTACTCTGCGAATGTACTGCGCGCATCACACCATCATGATGGGAATGAAGAGGTTGAGCAAATTGTGTTTCGGTTCAGCTGAGTTGGCGAGTCCCATCGACAGGTTGCACAGTGGGAACCTTTAAATTTTAGTGATATGACAAGGATGTTCATAAAGTGAATATAACATATAGATACAAAAAGTAGCTTTACTTGTCTTTGCTTCAGGTAAATTTTCGTTGACCATAAAGTTGATGACAACATTGATGAACGGTTCGTTTCACCTCAAATCTCACGTAACACGAAATGTACTTATTGTATCTCCGATTAGTATTGTCGGCAAGTGATGTTTATGAGATGATTGTTGCTAGCATTGATAAACTAGGCGTTCATACGGAAGATTTGGCTTTTGTCGCTTAAATGCTTCATTTCACCGGTTTTCCCTCAGCCATATTTATACCACAGTACTGAGTTTTTTTCTCAACTTATAGAACTGAAAAACAGTCATTCAGATTTTTTAAATGTCTTTTTGTTTTTTAGATATGTAATTATATATGTGTAAGAAATTGAAGTTTCACTATTTTGGCTCATTTATTTTTATTTTTTAACTTTAGCCTATTAGTGCAAAAAACTAAGACAAATAAGAAAAAACTGAATGCACTTTTGGGGTTCAAATGGCATACTATACGTTGATATAAAATAGTACAGTTAACATCAATTGTGCTAAAGAAGCAGCAATTTGAAAAAGAGGTTGGACAAATTACATTTTATGAAATATATATATTTTACATACTATTGTTCTACATTGAGATTCAGAATATATACACATGTTTTGAAAATACATCTAGTTCATCCAGAAAACATTTTCTCTAGCTGCTCCAGAACACAATATATCTTGTTTATCCAGAAAGTATTATCTCTTCATGCACCAGAACACTATAAATCGTTTAACCCAAGAAAACTCTATCTTTTGTTGGTCCAGAACAAAACGTTTCTTTTTACATTATCTCTTCTGCGTCCAGAACATATACAATCTTGTTGTTCAGAAAACATTATTTGTTGTTTATCTGTTGTTGGTCCAGAACACAATGCATCTTGTTCATTTAGTAAACATTATCCGTTGTTCTTTCAGAACAAAATATATCTTGTTCATTCAGAAAACGTTATTTCTTGTTGGTCCAAAATACAATATATGTTTTCCAATTGTTGCGAGCGCTTGTAACTACGAAACCTATATATTGCCCATTAATAAGTAACCACTTAGGTTTTTGCTTCAGAATATATATTTTTTTATCTCATATTTTCGCGCAACAGAGCAAAGTTTACATTATCGGTTCAGAGCACAATTATGATCCTATTTAATTTGTGAGTTTAGAAAACAATATTTCTTGTTAATTCTGAGCACACTGTCTGTAGTCGATTTATATAAAATATTATCCCTTGGTTTAAAAAACATCATCTATCGTGGAGTACTATGGAAAAGGTTATCTCTGGATATGTCAAAATTCATTTACTCGTGTTCAGGGAGTACAATCTCTTCTTGATTCAAAACACAATATATGTTATTCTTGCAGAACACAATACAATGTAGCTGGTGTTGTTTTCAAAATGATCTTTCACATAACAGTAATTTGTCAATATTGTATATTGGTATTGCTCGCATAAATTGTTTTAAGAGATTCTATTTTATTACCTTTAAGTTTTTCGGGCACATTTTACAAATATAAATAAGTACGTATCTCCAAGTTACCGTAGGCCCTCGCGAGTGGGTAGACGATAGGACATATAGCTACTAGGCAGCTCATGAAGACGTACACTTCACAGGGCACTATTAAGCATTATCTCTTGTTGGTCCCGAATACATTATATCTTGTTCATGTAGAAAAATATTATCTCTTGTTGGTCCAGATCACAATATATCTTGTTCACACAGAAAAACATTATCTCTTGTTTGTCCAGATCATAATATATCTTGTTCACACAGAAAACAATTGTCTTTTGTTGGTTCAGATCACAATATATTTTTTTCACACAGAAAAACAATATCTCTTGTTGGTCCAGATCACAATACATCTTGTTCACATAGAAAAACAGTATCTCTTGTTGGTCCAGATCACAATATATCTTGTTCATTCAGAAAATCATTATCTCTGGTTGGTCCTGATCACAATATATCTTGTTCACACAGAAAAACATTATCTCTTGTCGGTCCAGATCACAATATATCTGGTTCACACCGAAAAACAGTGTATCTTGTTGGTCCATATCACAACATACCTGGTTCACACAGAAATTCATTATCTCTTGTTGGTCCAGATCAAAATATATCTTGTTCACACAGAAAACCATTATCTCTTGTTGGTCCAGATCACAATACATCTTGTTCACACAGAAAAACAGTATCTCTTTTTGGTCCAGATCACAATATATCTTGTTCATTCAGAAAATCATTATCTCTTGTTGGTCCAGATCACAGTATATCTGGTTCACACCGAAAAACAGTGTATCTTGTTGGTTCATATCACAACATATCTGGTTCACACAGAAATTCATTATCTCTTGTTGGTCCAGATCACAATATATCTTGTTCACACAGAAAACCATTATCTCTTGTAGGTCCAGATCACATTATATCTGGTTCACACCGAAAAACATTATATCTTGTTGGTCCAGGTCACAATATATCTTGTTCATGTAGAAAAATATTATCTCTTGTAGGTCCAGATCACAATATATCTTGTTCACACAGAAAAACATTATCTCTTGTTTGTCCAGATCACAATATATGTGGTTCACACAGAAAATCATTATCTCTGGTTGGTCCAGATCACAATATATCTTGTTCACACAGAAAAACATTATCTCTTGTTGGTCCAGATCACAATATATCTTGTTCATTCAGAAAGCATTATGTCTTGTTGTTCCAGAATACAGCATATCTTGTTCATTCAGTAAACATTATATGTTGTTGGTCCAAAACACAATATATATTTTTCATATGTTTCGGGTGCTTGTAAGTTCTATATATTGTCCATTAATAAGAAACCACTAGGCTGTTTGCTTCAGAATATTTTTTTAAATCTCATATTTCCATGCATCAGAGCAAAGTCTGCCTGTTCGGTTCAGGACACAATTATGATGATATTTAATTGGCTCATAACTCATTATGCTGTGTGGGTTTAGAAAACAATATTTCTTGTTTATTCTGAGCACACTATCTGTAGTCGATTTATACAAAATATTATCCTTTGGTTTAAAAAACATCATCTATCGTTGGATGTGTCAAAATTCACAGAGTTCAATCTCTTCTTGATTCAAAACACAATATATCTTATTCTTTCAGAACACATGACAATGTATATAATGCTGTTTTCAAAATGATCTTTCACATAACAGTAATTTCTCAATGTTGTAAATTGGCATTGTTCACAGAAACAGTTTTAACAGATTCTATTTTATTCCGTTTAAGTCTTTTGGGGCACATCTTAAAAATATAAGTACGTATCTCAAGGTTCCCGTAGGCCATGACAAGCGGATATGCGATAGGACAAATAGCTACTAACCAGCTCGTAAAGACGTACATTTCATAGGACACAGACACAACTTGAACAAGGTCAAGGGTGAAGTATTTGTAGTCGATAGCCATTGCTAACTGGAAGGGTACATGGGCAATGACATAAATATTTCCAAGAAATAATACAGCAAAAATTGCCGTGCGCTTACGTTCAGTGTGCACTGGTGACATTTCTCGAATCTGCCGGATTCGTCGCTGAATGTTTCTCCGTTGATGGCGTTCCACCATGAAGACCCGGATATTCACAGCCCCCGCGAATCACGTTACAAAAACAGCAGCGTCGAATTCAATGCTGTTCTAGCTGAAATGTTATTAATACCAGCCATAGGTAAATCACCCAGAATGAAAGAATAAAACCAAATTATAAAGATTGATAACAATATACATTTGCCTGAGTTTAACGCCAGATATCGGAGAGGATGGGCAATGGCTGTGTATCCTCCAACACTTGCAGAGATAAGGCTAAGCAATGCTGCACGGGGGCTAGATAAAATTGGTGAGTTAAGAACAAGACACGCTAATACATTGTCTCCAAAAACTTTCCCAGTAAATGGCCAGGCAGAGTTAAAACTGCAAATAGAACGTCAGCTGTGACCAATAAAAGCAAGAAATAGTTGGCTGGAGTACGGACACTGGAGTACTTGATAAAGGCTATGTTTAACATCACGGTAATAACACCAATCATTAAAAAGATGATTAGATTTATAACATTTAATACATTCCAAGCTTCCCATTCTACACAGGTCTGATTTTGCTTTTCCATGTTTTCACTATGTTTTTTTCCTGCAGGATTTGAGATGTATGAAAACTATTGCAAGAATCTGATTAGTTGTGTCTTTAATAAATAGATGTTATGACGATTTTATCTATCAGTTCCAAAAGGCAATTTCAAACTGGATGTTATATTTACCTTTCTACAAATCCTTATGCGCTTGAAAACATGTTTTTTCCCTTATTTCAACCCGAGAAAAGGTTTTACAGACGCCAGCAAGAGTTTAAAGATGCTTTGAAAACAAATATCTCTTTGATGCACCAGTAACGTTGTGTTGTCTTGGAGATAAAATAACAAGTTTCCATGAATAGGACATAAGTGTCTTGGCGGTTGAAATATGGGGTACTGCTCCCAGAGTATCTTCATAATAGTTTAAATGGCTATTGCTGATGTTGAACAAACATCAATTGAGATTTTTTCCATGGATATCCGGAACTGCGCAGAGTTCAATTAACTAATAATGATGCAAATTCCAACTTGAGTTTTCCATAGCGTGATTTTGTCAAATTGCCCTCTCTTGCGCATAGGTTTTCATTTAGACTGCACTGGCGTTTCAACGATAAAGTGGAGAAAATAGCCTGACATGGATCTATTCCTGGCTCCGTCTGTAAAGAAACTATCCTGGCCTGACATATTATTTTTCATCTGTGAGATATATTTATCAGAAGCCCTATTACAGATTTGCCAAGTAGATACATTCTCATAAAGTTTTATCCGGGTATTCAAGAAGCTTTGTTATAATTGTGTTGAAAGGTCCATCTGGCGAGCTTTGTTGAGACGAAAACTGACACCTTTGTGTTAACTGTTAATGCATTTTATCAATATATTTATATATATTGTAAAAAATACTGCATCGATCCAATAATTAATTCCCAGGCATCGATATCATTTTATCTCATAAATAATAAATACTCGCAATTAAAGAGATTAAAATGATTAATGAAACAAAAGACTAGAGGAAGCAGGTTTGACATCGACGTGTCTTAAGCTTACAGACTTAATGCAAAGTAAAATTACGAAGGTCACATGATATTGATCGTCACTGTATAGCAGTCCGTAGGTATACTCTCCCAACGAAGAATTTTTTTTTTATCCAAATATGAATTTAACATCATTTTAAATACAGAAATAAGCATCACATTACACTGAAATTTAGCACACTGGTTGTTCAGATTTAAAAGTTCATTAAAATGTCAAATTCCATAGAGCTCAGATGACGTCAATGCAAAGTCAATATCTGTTGTGCCCACCATTAACATGTAACACAGCACGGACCCGCCTTGGCATAGACATGATCAATCGACGAATACGGTTTTGCGGAAATCTCCTCCATTCTTGCTCAAGAGCCTGCTGCAGTTGTTGTAGAGTTTGCGGCGCTGGATGACGACTGCGCACGCGTCTATCCAAATCATCCCACAAATGTTCTACTGGTTTCAAATCTGGTGATTTGGACGGTCAGGGAAGCACTGTTACGTTCTGGTTGTCTAGAAATTCAACAGTAGCACGAGCTGTGTGCGGCCGAGCGTTGTCGTTCTGAAAAACTTCTCTACGGAGGTCCATTATGGCAGCATGTGTGGTGTCTGTATCGAGCGGCGTTAAGGTTGCCGGGGATGTGCACCAGTTGAGTTTTTCGGGCGCAGGATATGGCACCCCACATCATCACAGTTCCTCTGCCGAAATTGTCGACCTCAATGAGGCAGTTCCTTGCGAACCTCTCATTCCGGCGTCTGTAGACACGTGTACGACCTTCTCTTCTCTGCAGCTTGAATCTTGATTCATCGCTGAACCAGACTCGCCTCCAGTTTCGCAGGTTCCAGTCCCTTAATCTGTTGCACCATTGGACCCTTGCACGTCGATGCTATTGTCTCAGTACTACGCCAAAGTAAGGACGTCTGGCGCGTAAGCCGTTTTGACGGAGTCGGTTTCTGACTGTCTGTGCCGATATTCGTCGGAGACCTGGGACATTTGATGCCGTTTCTGTTGCTGTTATGGTCCGGTTTCTCAGGTGAAGTAACCAGAAGTAGCGATCTTGGGCTGCTGTTGTGATCCTAGGTCGGCCAGAACGTTGACGGTCAGCTGTTGAACCGGATTGCTGCCCTAAGTTTTTCCCTACTCCTTCCTCGTGCAGCGTTACACAAAGGCTGACCCGAAAGTCACGTGTGATCAACAGCCACTATCAGGTGCTTTAATTCAATTATCGGACATTTACATTATTACATGATCATGTTGTCATGTCTCAATCACGCAAATTTTTTGAAGAATTCATGTTAAATTTTTGTTTGTGATGTTGCGTTTCTTTGTTGGGAGAGTATATATATGTTTGCATTGAGTTTTATGGCTTTAAATGTTTGGCGATTCACAGACACATTGGCTAAAGACACGTTAACTTGTTGATACATGAGAATGAAATACTATTATGGCACTACATATAAGATTCACCAGATTCCGAAATGTCCTTAATACGGTTTGACTTGAAAATGTCTCCTAATTGAAGTAAGAAAAAACTCTCACCCAGAACAACGTTCCTAGCCTTTTAGTTACATGGTATGATTCATACGAACGAAATTCGTCAATGATAGCATTGTGCACATGAAGGCACATACATGGTTACAAATTGAATTTTGGAATCGATTTTATAACATTGATCAAGATACTCCCCAGGGCTGATATTTCCAAATGATGGCGTTACATATCAAACAAGTCCGCACTGCGAGACATACCCCGTGGCCTGCAGCAAATACGAATCATCAAGACCTTGGCATTTGTGCTGTGTGCATGTTTAAACAAATACAAATCATGTGGCTGCAGGCTTTGAAGCATGTAT